>JAKCPB010001063.1:0-88535 GCA_021442155.1 Cymbidium sinense
TACTAATTGTAATTTAATTCATTTGTAATCTGGTTGTATAAGGGTGAGCTCACCACCCAATTTATTTTTTTTTGTGCGGTGGTGCCCACCACAATGGCCTCTTATTCTTTTATGATTAGCTTTATAAATTGATTGATGATTTTTTAGCTTGTGCATTACATGGCATATTTTTCTTAGTTTCTTCCTTGCTTTATGAATGGCTTAGATATGGATTAGGCTCTTTAAAAAAAATTAATTTTTTACCAAACATAACAACTCAAAATTAAAAATAAAGAATTCATAACCTCACCTAAAGTTTAGGTTTAAAATCAAGATAAAAGAATTAGCAACCCCTTAGTTAGATGAGTATTTATTTAACAACATCATGTACAATAGCATCTTATTTCACTATTGATTCGAGGGCTTCCACCTTGCCGAGAAACTTGATTGACCTTTGAGAGCCATGGTGGAAACACACCTCCTCCCTTCTTAATTGATTTTGGCCAATAACTTTATTTCTCATGCATTAGCATATGAATCCTATCTGAGTCAAAATAATTGTTCAAAAATGAAAATAAAATGAAATTTGAATTTCATTAGATTTAGGTCATTTGAAGCATGTCCTTACATGATCTAGCCTCTTAGGGAGTAAGTTTAAAATCTTAATCTCTTTAAATAAATAAGAGCCTAGCAATCTTGCATATAATAAGATTTACCTACATGAATTTAAAATTGTAGGATGAGTTAGCTGCCACCCCTGTGCAAATTGTTAGTCCAAACAGTTGGGTGGCTTGTCCTCTCTTGCAGGGGCAAACCAAGTACCCATTTTCTCTTTAGATTTAGGTTATGCTTTTGCCTCACCAAAGCTCCCTAGATTTAGGTTCGAGCTTTCTCCTCTGGCCAAAAGCTTAAATCCTCACCTCTTAGGCATTTCAATAATCTTGTGTTATGGAATCATAAGTCCTAAATTTCTAATGAAAAATTCAACTCAAACAAATTAAATCAATTTCAAAATGTAAAGCCCAACCATAGATAGTTTGAGATGCTCCCTAGGTTTCCTAGCATCTCCTACTTATCTTTTGGCTTCAATAATAACTCCCTCTCTTTGATCAATCTCATTTGATCTTCAAAAAAATAAACTAATCAATTGATAGTCCTTTCCTATTGAAATCTTTAAAGACAATGATCATTTACCTTAATCGAGAGTATTCCTAAGGGATCCCATCCCTTAGGATGTAATTAACTATGGGGCTTGCTCAGTAGGGAACTTAACAACTAATTTAAAATAAACCCTTTACTTTTCCATGTAAAGAAGAATCTCTGTACATATGCACCCATCATCCTTAGAGTCCTTATTGAGGTGATTAGGTCCATTAAAGGGTAGTGACTTCTCTTTCGAGATAGTACTATTCCTTGATGACGCATCATCACCAAATAAGCACATATGTGATCTGTGGCATCCTAAAAAGATGAATTTTATATTCTTGCCTTCTCCTTCTAACCAACAGATTTGAAGGCGACTATATGGAAAATTTTCACCAAGATTTTTTCGACTCCATTGGGATGGATCCTCTCTCCATCTTTGATAAATGATCATTGTCTTCAAGCATCGATAGTGGGTTTGTACTTTGGTATGAATCTGAGACTATCTTTTTTTGCACATCCTTTTTAAGTGTTAGCCAACATCTTTAGTTTTAGGAATGCACTGTGTCTTAAAACCCATTGGTTCTCCAAAAAAAAATGAAAAGATCTAAAAAAAGAAATATTTAAAGACTTCCTCCTTATTTTTTATGATAAGTAAAGGTTCATTCTAAAATAAAGACGAAATAAATTCTCCATAAGAACTTTGCTTTTCAAAAAAGCACTCTTTCAAAAAATGCACTTAATAAAATATTTTCCATAGAAATTTTATTACCCTCATTTAACAATTCTCATAATTGTTACATGTAGGAATTTTCAAAAATAAAACTATCAATCTTTTCCAAAAGCACAAATGAACATCTTCTTTCAATTTACTTTGCTGAAGATTTCATTTTCAAAATAAAATGAACAATCATTTTTACAAAAAATAACATCATAATCATAAAGTTTTCAAAAGTACACATGAACCTTTCCATTCAATACACTCACACCTATTGAATGAGAGTTTCATTTTCAATTAAAATTAAATTTTCCAAAAGCATATGTGAACATCTTCATTTAATATACTCAAATTTATTAAATAAAGATTTCATTCCTAATTAAAATAATAACATCATTTTGGAAATCCCACTTAAACATATCTCACATAAGATTAAGTTGGAACTCCTCTTTAAAAAAGTAATAATCACACACAAAATAAAAATCTTCACATTTGCAAAAATAAGATTGACCTCCATTCCTACATACCCCAATTTTTTTGAATGGAAGTCCTCTTTCAAAATTGAAACTTAACAATCATATTTTCAAAATTCAAACACATTTTGGAACTTCATTTAGCATATCAAATTTCCTAAGTGAAGTCTCCAAATTCAAAACTCAAAATTTTCAAACACATTTTGGAACACCATTTAGCATACTCAAATTTGCTAAGTGAAGTATCCAAATTCAAAAATAAAAAAAAAATTTCAATCATATTTTGGAACTTCACTTAGCATACTCAAATTTGCTAAGTAAAGTTTCCAAATCCAAAAATCAAAAACTTTCAAACACATTTTGAAACTTCACTTACCATACTCAAATTTATTAAGAAAGTTTCCAAATCAAAAAATCCAAAAATTTTCAAACAACCTTGAACTTCATTTTAGCATATTCAAATTTGCTAAGTGAAGACTCCAAACCCAAAATCAAAAATTTTCAAACATATTTGAACTTCATCCTTAGCATACCAAATTTGCTAAGTGAAGTCTCCAAAATCAAAACCAAAAATCTTCAAGCACCTTTGAACCTCTTTCCTTAGCATACCAAATTTGCTAAGGAGAAGTTTCCATTTTCAAAACCAAAACAAATCAAAAATTTTGAACATCTTTTGGAATTTCATTTAGCATACCAAATTTTCTATTTCATTCCCTAAGTGGACTTCATCTTTAGCATACCAAATTTGCTAAAGTAAAGTCTCCACTTTCAATCAAATCAAATCAAAAATGAAACACTTTATTATTTAGATACTAAATTTTTTAAAATCACATTTTCATTTATTCACTTAGCATACTAAATTTGCTAAGTGAGAATTCCAAATTTCCAAAATCAAAATAAAAATTCACAAAAGAAATAACTTTTCAAACACTCACTTCACTTAGCATACCCAAATTTGCTAAGTAAGTGAAATTCCAAAATCAATCAAACAAAATAAAATCAATTGACCCATACTTTAACATACCCAAATTTGTTAAAGGAAAGGGTCCTCAAATCAAAAGAAACTCTAAATTTAAACAAACATGAACCTATGGAGCATCCTTCTTAAAATATTTGAATCCATATTTCAACATACCCAAATTTGTTGAAGTTGGATTCATATTCAAAATTCCTCTTTCAATTAATCTTCAAATCCATTTGAACCCCACTTAAACTTCCAAGTTGTTGATGTGGGTTCAAATTTTCAAATTCAAAATTCAAAAAATCTATAAAGATAGAAATGATACAAACTCATTTCCTATCATAGATTCAAAGATATGGATAGTCAGCTTTTAGTTTCTACTTTTATCAAAATGGCTGTTCACGTAAGTTCATTTTCACCTTCCCCATGGTATGGATTTGGCTTTGGACCAAGCCAACTTCCCCGACCGACCATACACATGATCCACTTTGGTAGGGATTTACATGTGAGGGCACTCCCTCACTACAAGTAGGACCACAATGACTGCATAAGTCGGGCCATCGATTGATCTACCATCGACTCTGACATCTCCTTGATGAAGAGGAATGCAATGGGCCCCACAAGCTTAGATGACAAAGCAACCCCATTTCAATATGTCCTAGAGTTTCCCTGCTGCCCTAGTGAGGGCTAGCACCCTCTCATCTATACCCTCTATGGGTAAGGCTCCCATGGTCTTAGGGACTGCCTCCTTTACTTTTGAGTATGGGTTTAGCTCTCACTCCATCCATCCTACCCAAACACAGTATAGGAATAAGAACCATGATCAAGAGGTACCACACGATGGCTGGGATGAGGTGGTACTGCTCAGCCTATGGATGAGTTCCTCATTGTTACTTCACCACTTGTTATAGAAAACCGATCCATCTCTCTGGGTCGAGAGAGGATGTTAGAAAGATTCTCTCATCACCTCCTCTAGTGGTGTAGCATCAAGCAGCATTAGAAGTAGGAGGTCAGCATCCTCCAATCTATCTTACACCGTAGTGAGCTTATGGACTCAGTCAGAGCTCAGTTTGATCTCCAATCGATCATCTCCCACTGTGTGGGGAAGCATATCCATCAGAGGGTGAGAGGCCCATACACACACATCACCAAGAGAGAGGAGGTTCAGCCAGGTAGCTTTGATGCTTATTGATTTTCCAACTGCGCTACCACACCATACCATGACATCCTTCTTACTGGACTAGTCATGGAGGGCAGCTGTACATAGAGAGTTGGTGGTGTCTCACCCCTCCTCTACCCTCATCTCATCATCAAGCTGATCCCGTTCCATCTAAGGCCATGAAGGCCATATCCAAGGAGAAGCTGCACCTTGGTGATCGTTATGGCTGGGGATCCTACCCTTCTACACCACCACCTATGGACAAGCTCTCCTACCCTCAACCTTCGGTGGTGTAGAAGGGTGACCCCAAGCATTATCATCCATTCACTAACTTGCCAAGACAATAAGATGTGGAGATGGTGACATTTATAAATATGTGAGATGATAGTCCACATAATAGTGGAACATCCTAGGATTGTTACCCTATCATATCTAGTTCAAGAGTGTCATTCATCTAGTAGTATACCCACATCGATTGAATCCATGAGAGGTTCTGCCTCTCAATGCAATCAGGATTATTTGTATTTGGTTGGTAGAATAAATTCCTATTGGGGAGTCACCTTTCAAATCTATGGGGTAAAATGAAAGAGAAGACCTTATAGAAATTCATCTTTTTAGGATGCCATGTAGATCTGTAGATGTACATAATCAAGTGATCAAGTACATCATCAAGGAAATAGTGTACTATCTTGAAAGACATAAGTCACTACCCTTTAATGGACCTAATCACCTCAATAAGGACTCCTAAGGATGATGGGTATATGTATGAGATTCTTCCCCTACTTTACATGAAAAAGTAAAGTAGGGTTTATTTTAAACTTGGTTCAAGTTCACAAGCCACCATAGTTACATCCTAAGGGATGGGATCCTTAGGAAAACTCTCGATTAAGGTAAATGATCACTATCTTTGAAGATTTCAATAAAGGACTATTAATCGATTGGTTTTATGTTTGCAAGATCAAAATGGAATTGATCAAAAGAGGGAGTTATTATCGGCCAAAATGGGAAATAAGGGGATGCCCATGATGCTATGAAACTTAGTGAGCATTTTACTATCCTATAGTTGGGATTTACATTTTGGAAATTGATTTAGTTTATTTGAGTTACATTTTTTCCATTAGAAATTTAGGACTTAAGATTACTTAACAAAAGATTAAGGAAATGCCTAAGAGGTGAATTATGCTTATGGCCCATAAAGGGGAGAGCAACCGAGAACCTAAATCTAGGGAGGGGTAAGCACAACCTAAATATAATAAAAAAGTGGGTATCTAGTTTTCCTCCACAAGAGAGGACAAACCACCTGATAGCTTGAACTTACAACCACCTGGGAGGCCACCAACTCCTCCTATGATTTTAAATACATGTAGGCAAGTCTTATGCTTATGCAAGATAACTAGGCTATTATTAGAAAGAGACTAAGTCCTTAAACTCACTCTAAAGAGTCTAGATCATGTAAAGGGACATGCTTAAAATGACCTAAATCTAATGCAATTCAAATTTCATTTCATTTCATTTTTTGGATAATTATTTTGACTCAGGCTATAGGATTTTTTTTTTATGATTAATGCATGAGAAATCGATTATTACCAAGAGAAGGGAAGAGGTGAGTTTCCACCACCCTCAAAGCTCAAGTCGTTCTGAAAAAGGTGGAAGCCCTCCAATCAAGAGTGAAATAAGATGCATTTATGCATGATATTATAAATAAAATGCTCATCTAGGGTTGCTAATTCTTTTATCTTGATTTTAATCATAAGCTTTAGGTGAGGTTATGAGGTTATTTAATTTATTTGAGTTCTGTTAAGTTGGGTAAAAAAATTTATATTTCCTAAAGAGCCTAATCCACATCCAGACATACATAAAGCAAGGAAGAAACCATTATGCCACTTAATGCAAAAGCTAAACAAATCATCAATCAATTTATAAAGCTAATCACAAAAGAATAAATGGCATTGGCACCAGACAAACCCAAAATATCAAATGTGGGTAGAACTCCCCTTATACAACCCATATTACAAATGAATTAAATTACAATTTAAGCAAAGGAATTCATTATTATGGGGTCTTCAAGCTTTACTCTTCTTTTTTCTTTTCTTTCTTCTTCTTTCTTCTTTTTTCCTCCTTTGGAAGGTTAGAAGGTGGATGTTCACATGGTGCATAAGATAAGATCTTATGACCAATGCTCATCCTAATACCCATAACAAATCATTCCAAAATCCTACTTATACAAATTTTTACATGAAAAGGAAAAGTAGAAATCTAACTAACACGTAAAATAAAGGTTAGTTAAATCACACCACACAAATCCCAAGCATATATATTGGACTTATCATCCCACACATGGGTGACTAGGTCCACCTGGCCTGTGGATTATGCTTAGGCATATAAAGCACCTACAAGCAAAAATATTTATATTTTTATTTATGATAGCGCCCCTTAAGAACAATCCCCTATAGAAAAGAATAGTTAGACTAAGAACATCCTATCATTAATTATAGAAGCATAGACCCTAACATATAGTCTAAAACATATATCACAAAACAAAACAAAAAAATCAAACCATGCACCGACCTAACCTAAGGCTATAAGTGGTGACTTAGCTGTGTGTTGAAGGCTTGTGTGTGGTATGCTTAGTTATGACTTTAGGTTTAAATTTTCTAAGTTTGAAGAACATGTTCAACTTAGAGGAGAGTTTTAAGTTTTTTAAGTGTTTTGGGTTGATTTTATTTCATGTTTTGATTTGGTTTAAGTGGATCCTACAATTAATTAAATTAAAGAGAGGGAAAGAGAAGAGAACTTCTCTTCCTTCCCTAACCTTAAGTAATTTTCTAAAGTAGGTTCATATTTTAGTTTCATTTAAGTGAATGTTTTGATTAAATCTTTGATTAATCCTAAGCTTAGATAAACTCTAAACAAACCTATTAAAAAAGGCATTTTAAGATTAAATAAAATGAATCAAAATTCACATAACACACATTACTTCACTTTCCCAACATATATAACATGCATATGGATGGACCCTAAGCATATCTATACATGAAAAATGAGAGTAGTTAACACACTTTATGATGCATGCTAAGTAATCCATTTAAGAAAATTTAGAAGTTGAATATGCATGATTTTTCTTAAGTAGAAAAGGTTTTCCTTATCCAAAATTTCACATACATACATGAAGAAAGGAATAAGTGAGTATATCCATTGTTAACCAGATTTAAGGTACAAGACCTACTTAGGCTACTTAAAGCCTCAACCTCGGGGTTGTCACTAATATACCATATTCCTTAAGTATAAAAAAATGTAAAAGAAATGAAATGGAAAAGAATATGCAAAAGTTGTTTAATAGATTTGTTTTGTTTATGTAATTTATGGATGTAAGTGTAGGTAACATTCTTAAATGGTAGCATAGATGAATAGGATATGAAATTAGGTGAGCATTAGGTCCTTTTCAAATGAACCTTATATCTCACCAAAATTTCTATTCAAAACTATACCAACATAGAAAGAAAAGAATCCTATACTAAACATACCTTTATAATATTTCACATGCAAGCTTATAATTAAAGTATAAGTAGCATACTTTTGTTTGATATTTCATTTATAAGTTTTGAAAATAATTTGGATTTAGTAGTGATAATAGCCACTCTTATTTTACTTTAGCCAACACATGCACATTTGACTTAATGTAAACGATTTCATTTTAGAATTTGAAATATGAAATTATGAATACATGAAATCACATGGCATACAACTTAACATGTTGGGAAAGATCCAAGTAATGAAAGAAATAAACAAACTACTTACTTAAATCCTAAAGACATTCTTATAGAATAAGAAAATTTAGAACAAATCAAAGTGAATCTCAAAATGATTTTTGTTTAGTTTGAAGTTTGATTTATTTTTTGAAAAGGTGAGATGAGTTTGCTATTCCTAACCCATTCTCATGTGTTTGATATTTTTTTAATTTTAAATAATTAAATCCATTTTATGTGTTGATTAGGTTAAGGTATGAATTAAGTGGCTTAATTAACCCTTACCTACACCACCTTAGAAGAATTAACTAAGTAATTATGAGCCAATGAGATGACATAAAACCCACAAGGTATTTAAATTTGTAATGCACCTAATAATGAAAAGGCCTAATGCAATTTGGCTCACAATTAAAAGTTAATTAAGCTAAGGGGTTTAGCTTAAGTACTTTTAAAACACCTTTTCACACATGTGAATAATTTTAATTTATTTAATTAAACTTAGGCTATTAACACCTAAGCATCTACCCAAGGTAGATTAATTAAGTTCTAAAACTTTTAAAATTTTTGAAAATTGATTAAATGGATAATTAATGAGTTAACCACTAAGAGGGGATTAAGGAGAGAAAAGGGGGGGGGGAGGGGAGGAATAGCTTAGGAGAAATGCCCCAAAAATTATTCCATAAACCCCTTACTCATGGATCTTACCTTAATCAAACCTAATCATAGGGTAAATCCACTACACATTAATTACCCTTTAATTACATGAAAGGGGTAATTAGGGAATGAAATAGAAATTCCCCAATTATGTCCTCAATAAATCTCAAAAAAATTAGGTGAGGCAGAGGTCATCCCCTAAAATGAACCCTAAAAATTTGAGATTAATTGATGACCTAATTAAAGGATAATCAACTAATTAAGATTCCCAAAGAAACCTAAATTTAGATAAAAGAGTATTTCAAACTCTAATGAATATCATTTTTAAAATATTCTAGATGAAATTATCTTTCCATAGAATTTTTCCTTTTTTTTTTAATTTTTATGATGAAGGTTATGAATTTTAAAAGTTATATGGATTAATTAGGAATTAAATAGGCATTTAACTAATCCCTACTTAATCCTCAGCTCATGGCGATGTGGCGGTCAGCGCACTTTACATGCGTGAGGGTGTGACTTAAACATCACATCCCAAATGGCGGTGGTGTGCACACTAATATCCTCGATCAATGATTGGATGGCTAAGGATTCACCTGCAGTTTTAAAAGGATAATAGATTTACTAAACATGCTAAATAATCTCAGCTATCCATCTAAAATGCGTGGATGGACAACTGAGATGAGCCAAGTTCTTCCATGAGGATCAATGGAGACCGTCCATGATCTAAGGAGAGATAAAGCATGGAATCATACAAAAGTCAACCCACACCATCTAAACATAATTACCAACCTATCCAATGGTTGATTTCTCATGCCATGAACATTTCTTTCACATAAAGGACCAACACCTATCAAGCTAAGTGGTCAAAAAATTTCATACCTCACCAGGTGATCAGCTCGAGCTCGATGGTAGGTTCATCTGGTGGAAACAAAGCCCTGTTGAAATTCCTAGGCCTTGGGGTTGAGTGGATCAAAGGGTTAGACCAACACCACTTCACTTAGACTTCAGCTTTGATCCAATTGAGCTCTTCCTTGCTGTGGGAACTTCAATCAGAGCTTGGGCAAGTTTGACTTGACCCTCTGATGGAGTGTACAAGGGTAATTGGATGGAGAACAAGTATGGAGGAAGTTGGCTAATGGATTGAGCTCCCTTATTATTAATTAGGGAATTCAAATCCTATCTAAGAAGCTTAGGAATGCTCTGAGGTGGTTTCTCTGGGTTCCTAGGCTCCAATCGATAGTGAGTGTATTCAAATTTTATTGAATTAGGGGGAGTATATCTCCCCCTATGGAAATTGGATGGCCAAACTATTCATTTTTATTTGATACAATTGATGAGATTGGAGAGGTTATTTAGGTGGTTTTGAGTGTGCACATGGTTGGTTTGATCCAAGGAATGGATTGCCAACTTCCCATTTGATGAATTTGAGCTTAAGAGGAAATTTGAAATTTCAATTTGAGGTTAGGTGGTCGGGTTTGGTCTATGGACCAAATGGGCTGACCCAAACCCATTAGGTTTTTTGCACCACTCATCAATAAGTCCCCTTGAGCTTTTAGGAAAGCCTCAAGTGATTGTGAAGAGTGTATGACCAAAATACCCATGGGTTAGGCCAAAATTTGTTCTATGGCCTAGGGGTAGGATGGTCATTTTGCTATTTTTTCACTTTGGACATGTTAGGTATGTGGAAAAACTACATTTGGCTAAGTTTCAATGGATTTGAAATCCATTTGATAGGGTTTGGCTCATGTTGACCCATTTAGGTCAAAATGGGTCAACTTGGGTCAAGTTGATCAATAGATCAAATTGGGTCAAACCAAGGGTTGGGCCAATTTGGTATGACCATTTGAAATGTTTTGGTGGCTTTGGTTTGATTCAATTTGGTATATATTTGGTTTCGGCTCATATGACTTCACTTAGGTCAAATGGGTCAAGTTGACCCATTTGACCTATTTGATCTATTTGAGGTAGGACAAGGGTCGGTTTAGGTTAGGTTAGTCATATGGAGTAGATTGGTATCTTTGTTTCCAATCAATTTGGGTTAAGTTCAATTTTGGCTCAACATGACCCTTTAGGTCATGTTGGGTCTAAGGTCAATTGGGCTAGGTTAGGTTTAGTTGGCCAATTGAGGCTTTGGTCAAGTTCAACAAGTGATTTGGAATGAACTTGACCCATTGGTTTGAGTCAATTTGGCTTAGATCAAGTTTTGACATATTTTGAATTTTTAGGTCAACTTGGGTCAACTTGGGTCAAGTGGCCAATTAGGCTAGGTTAGGCTCAAATGTTGGCTTGGTCAAGTTCAAACATAGGTCATGAGTGAACTTAGATCAATGGTTTCAATCAATTTGGCCTATGGTAGAATTTGGCTATGTTAGGTTTCATTTTGGGCTAAGTGTTGACTTGGTCAACCCTTAGGTTTGACTTTGTTTGACCCAATTTGATTGATTGATCATCCCATGATTGTTCATGATGTGAGGGATATATGAGTTTGGTTAAATCCAATTTAGTTTGGATCAAAAGTTGGCTCATAAGGGTACTTTAGGTCACATTGGGTCAAGTGAGCCTAAGTGGGTTGAATGGCTTGGTCAAAGCTTGATTTGAAGTTGGTTGATCTTGTATATGGATTTATGATTGAAGTGGTTTGAAGTCAAATGAGTTTTGATCCAATTGAAAATATCATATTCAAAGGGAGAATATGAGAGGGTTTTGGGTTTGATTTTTTTAATTTGGTTTTGATTGTTTGATTGAGGTTTGGATTTATATATGAGCTCATGATTGTAGGGTTGATTGAACAATGAGAGAAAATCAAGGGTTTGGCTTGATTTGAAAGTAATTTGGCTAAGTTCAAGATTTTAACTTGAAAGGCTTATATTTGATTTTGAATGGATTTGAGTTTAATTTTTGGAATAGGTTTTGATTATTTGAATTTATATTTTATTTATATATGTGAATATAAATGAGAATATAAATTTATCATGAGAAAATTTCAAGAATTTGAAAGAGTTTAATCATGATTTAGGTTAAATCCATTAAAGGGAATTTAAAGGATTTAAAGAAATTTTTAATTTGAAATTTAATTTTTGATTGATTTATATTCATATTTCATTTATATATGAGAATATCAATGAGAATACAAATTAGTTTTGAGAAAATCTCATGAGTAGGTTTGATCAAGGTTTAGGTTAAATCCATTAATGGGAAATTAAGGGATTTAAGGAATTTCAAGGATTTTAAATTTGGAATTTAATTTTTTTGATTTGAATGATTTATATTTATATTTCATTTATATATGAGAATATAAATGATAATATAAAAAAGTTTTGAGAAAATCTCAAGGGTTTGAATAGGTTTGATCAAGGTTTAGGATTGATTTTGGCTAAGTCCTTTAATGGGAAATTAAAGGGACTTAAGAAAATTTTCATGAGTTGATTTGGAATTTTGAGTTTGATTTTATGGGTTTGTATTTATATTTCATTTATATATGAGAATATAAATGAGTCATGAGAAAATCTCAAAATTTGAATAGGTTTGAATCATGATTTTGATTAAGTCTTTTAATGGAAAGTTAAAGGGACTTAAGAAAAATTTGGACTTAATTTTTGATGGCTTTTGATCATGGGTTTCAATCCTGAGTTTCAATCACGAATTTCAATCATGGAATTGATTTGACTTTGGTGAAAATCAAATAGAATTGATTTGGAGTTTTGACTTGAAGGTAAGGAAAGTGAGGAATGGTTCAAGCTAAGGGGCAATTTTCTAACACCCCTAAGGCATGGCCTATTCCTATGGCTAACTCTTCTAAGTCTTCTGCTAGGTTTGAGTGTCCACCTAATCACTAGACATGTCTTAAGACTAAGGAACTCTTAAAGTCTAAGAGGAATCTAAGCTAAGATGGAGGTGTTGAGAGCTCATCCTAAAAATGAGGTCAACAAAGGGGCCCAATAGGTGTGGGTGTGACTAGGTACACCACATTGGTGTTGGAAAATGATCAACAACACTAAAGATCACAAGCACTAATAAACTATCTATCCCACGAAGGGTGTAGAAGGAATCTAGAGCTTAGTGCAATGTGGCTCTACTTATGTCCAAGACATAAGAAGCAAAAATCCACTAAGGGATAGAGTGTGAACCTTCCACTAGGGAAGCGTTCAAGTCATCACAAGGGGATGAGAGGTTTGATTTGATTCTCGAGGAGAAATCTCCACTGAGGGAGAAGGTTGAATTCAGATTGATTGTTTGGTTTATTTTATTTCTTTTGAAATTTGTTTAACTTCTACTGGGGAAGAATGTTGAATTTTTTTTATATTGACTCCACTAGGGATAGAGAAGTGAAATTTCCACTAAGAAAGCAAATTCAAATCATCCATGAGGGAGGAGAGATTGGATTTGTTTAGATTTTTAGATTTTGATTCAAGGTAAAACCTATTGGTTTGTGATGGATTGCACTGAGTAGGAGCCATGGAGGCCTAGACTTAACTCAGATTTACCAATTTAAAGGGAGTAGTCTACCAACCACAAAGTAGGACTATCCAACCAAAGGGGGTGCCTTTCAGTATGCAGCAGTCAAGTTAGGAAGAAAGTGTGGAGACTCACATCTTCAACAATAAGGAACCACTAGGGTGATCGATTATTTTAGGCAACAAATTGAACCTGACCTAGGGCTAACTATTGAGTGAATGTCATTGGGGGACTTAGATCAACTCAAAGATAGTCAAGAATTAATTTTCATTTTTAATTTGTTTTGATGGGCTCCTTTGGTTTGCGATGGATCGAACTGAAATGGAGCTTGTAGAAGCCTAGACCTATCTCAGATCTACTGAACCAAAGGGAGTAGCTTCCCACCGATGGGAGAACTATCCAACCAAGGGAGTGCCTTTTTGTTTGCAATGATCATTTCAAGGGAAAAAGCTCGAGGACTCGCATCTTCCACTAGAAAAGACCACTGAGGTGATCAGTTGCTTTGGGAAACAAATCGAACCTGACCTAGGGCTGCCTGTTGATTTACGACAATCATGCTGGAAAGAATGCCTCATAGTCTTATGTCTTCCAAAGTGGAATGAATGCCAGGGTAACTTCCTTGTGGAAAAATAGATTGAACCTGAACTAAGGGCGACTACGAAGTGAGTGTCAACCCGGGGATTTATCTTAACTTAGGTAGTTAGGCAATTTTTATAGGGAGTTCATGACACCGCCCTAAAGATAGATGCCTAAGAGAAGGCTGGTTTGAATTCCTAATCCACAAGAGAAATTTTGTTTGTTTGTTTTTAGTTTATTTTATCGTGGACCCTGTTAGTTTGCAAGGGACCAAATTGAGAAGCAACTTATATCATCCTAGGCCTATCTTAGATTTACTGAACCAAGGGAGAATCTGCGCATCCGCTGAACAAATTTTCCAACCACAGGGGTGGCTACTATGAAAGGGGGACTGTCCAATCCAAGAGTAGCCCGGGTAGTGTCTAAATGGGGTCATAAATGACTTGATCCAAATAGAGTGCCCGCAGGTGATGGGGCCGCTAAGGGGCTTAATCCAACACCCTAGAGAAAATGACATGGCTAGTCACATATCTAATAGGTATTTGGTGTCTAACTCAAGGAGAAAGCTCGGGGACTCATATTTGCCAAGAGTGGTGTACTCACCGAGTGAGTCAGCAAAGATAGAATATCAACCAACCTAAGGTGCCCATTGTAACAATCAAGAAAGCTCGACTCACATCCTATAGTGGAACCGACTATTGGGTAGTCTATCTTCATCTGTGTGCTATCGACTTAGAGGACTACTGAGTGAATGACACTAGAGGACTTATATCGACTCAAAAGTAGTCAAGATGGAAGGAGCCTTTGGGGGACTTACCCTAAACCTCAAATATAATTGACCTAGTTAGTGCATGATGACTAGTTCAAGAAGAAAGCATGAGACTCACATCTTCTTAAGCAAAGTCAACACGAGGTAGCTATCTGGGCAAAGAAGCTTACCAAACTAAGAAGGTGCTTTGAATGGTCAAGTTATGAAGAAAGCTCAAGACTCACATCTTCCAACAATGACCATCGGGTGACATACTAGCAGGTAGCATGTAGACCACCTAGAGCAGCCTAGTGAGTGAGTGCCAAGGCTTGATCCCACATCAAAAAACTCAATACAAAAGATTAGTGTTTATTTCATGCATGTGTTAAAATGAATAGGATGCCTCTAGGGGACTCTTACACCTACCTAATACACACTATGGGTTTGATGAAATAATATCATGGATGGCATAAATAGTTCCTACTAAGAAAGGATGCCACTTGGGTTCTGTCACACCTAACTTAGTTATGCTAATTAAGATAGGATGCCTCTTGGGTTCTCTTACACCTATTCTAAAAGCATCAGGTGATTTTGTTTGTGTTTTGAAAGACAAACAAACAAACCCAAACAACATAGGATGCCATTGGGGACTCTTACACCTACCCTAAACACGTCATGGTAGATTCGCAAGACAAACAAACAACATTTGAATGAAGAGAAGATTTGATGAATGGAATCAGATTTTGTTCTTTTATTAATGATTGATTTCAAACATGATTTATTTCATGGGTAATATTTAAATAGAGCCCATTAATTGGAATCATCGTGTCCCCTTTACAATCAATAAGTGATAAGATCCTCCTTGGTAGGCCTCTATGACATAGAGGCCTTCCCAAGTGGTTCAAATTTGCCTCCCATTTTGATAATCAATTCTCTTAAAGAAACCTGCTCTCCTACTTGAAAGACCTAGGAAGACCAAATTTTATTATGAGTTTGAATCATTTTGGTTTGTATAAATTTGAGGTTCTGGATGAAAGTTGGTGCTTCTCCAAATCTTTGAGCTCTTCTAACTCAACTTTGCATCTATTCTCATAAAGTGATCTTGATCTAAAGTTATCTTAAGATGAGTCGACTTCTAAAGGAAGAATGCTCGACCCATACACATATAGAAAATGGGGTTGTCCATTAAGATGTGAAGCAGAGGCCCAAAAGGCTTCAAAACCGCTTGTCCTTAATGCTTTTCCATCATCAAAGTTTTCTTAGATCCATAGATAGAATGCTTCTAAAGATGAAGAGATAGATTGAGTATCTCCACCTATACCATATTTTAAATTGGGATCTTGTTTGAATGTAGAATTATCTGATATAATAGTCGAGGCACCTAAACCTACATAATGATATGGTTCCAAAAAATCCAAGTCAAGCTCATCTTCATCTTAAATTGATGGGTTTCCAATCCATTCATAATGATGGGTTAAGATGAATCATGCCATCAAAAGGAGGATCATAACCCACATCCTCTCTCACCCAAATGGCATGACCAATGTGGGTGTAGAATGTTGGTATGAAAATCACCATGACCCTCCACACTCTAGCATCTCCCTGATCCATCAATGGATCAAGAAGGCCAAAAGTAATTCAAGTCTTTTAACTTCATCTTCATCTTGACTATTGATGACTTGGATGACGAGAATCCATTATGCTCAGAAATGTCATGTTTGTAAATCAGAATCCATATCTGGGAAAAGACCAAAGATGTGGTGCCAATAACAAGAGCATAAAACTCTCATTTCACCGATGGCTTGGACTTCTCAAAGGTAGTTTGTGGGATGCAAGAATCTCATGATGGTTGCTTAATCCGCCTCCCCTGCCTTTTGGGAGAATAGATCATTCACCTTAAAGAGAAGTATGCATTCAAAATCAATATATTAAAACTATTTTACCCCTTGAAATGATCATCTTCCAAACAGAATCTTCAAGTTTGGCCAAGAAATCCTAAGTTCCTTTTGCAGATCAGGTAGATGTGATATCAAATTCAGCCAACACTTGTGGTATATCATATGTAATGATGAAGTGATTGTATTGAGATTTATTATGAGGATAAAGAATTTTGAGAAAGATGCTAATAGAGATCAACTCATATAATGTACAATGGGTGGAGGTAAAGTAAGAATTTTTTGCATTCTTGAGAGCATGGAGTCATGTAGGGGTAGGGATGAGCCTAGAAGTCTTCACCAAAATGTATAAATCTCAAATTAAAGAATCTGACAATAAGAATTTGTTGAGAAACTCTTAGAGGTGGCATTTTAGATCTTTTGTGATCTATATTCCCCAATGTCAACAACAAACCCAAGGAATTTCAAGTGACCAATGCACACTTTAGGGGATTCATTTTGAGATTATATTATCTTAACCGCTCAAAACTACTCTAAGTTAAAGAGGTGGTCTTCTTTTCTCGCTTGACTACTGAGATCATCAACATAGCACTCAACTAATGATGGATGAGTTCATTGAAGATCCGTCATGGCCCATTGGTATATAGAACTAGCATTTTTAAGGTGAAAGGCATGACCCTAAAATTCTGATTCAAAAAGTAGGTGTTTCTTTCATCTTCGAGACATCTTGATTTGGTTATAACCAAATGATTCATCCATGAAAGAGAAGACTGCATGAGATGAGGCAATGCCCACCATTAATTCTAGTATAGGAAGAGGAAACTAATCCTTAGGGCATTGTTTAAGTACCTAAAATCAATGCAAATGTGATTTTGGCCATTCTTCTTCTTAACTGGGATGACACTAGCTAACCAGGTAGGATATTTTTCTTCCTTAATGAACTGATCATCGCTTTGACTTTAGAAAATAGTTGTTCAATTTCTAATCGTATACATCTAGGAGCTTGCTTAATAGGGGTAGGGTCAATTGGTAGCTTGTGGACTGCTACGTCAGGAGATAATTCAAGCATCTCTTCATAGCTCCATGGGAAGTTGTCTTTAAACTCAGTCAATAGCTTAACTAAGTCATTGGTTTCTTCTTCATTCAAAGAATGAACTAATGTATGTCGCAAGGATTTTCTTCCCAAGGTTAATTTCTTTAAGCATGTCGATTGTTGAATGAATATCCTCCTTAAACTCGGCTTTTGACGATCATCTAGATCATCTGAAGTTTCTAAACACACATTCTCATAAGAGTTGGGGATGTGAGAAGAACCTATCGATTCTAAATGATTGGTAACTACACGAATCATCACATCGACCGGACCCACTATCAAATCCTACCCCGCTCTTGATTGTGCTTCCATGCCTGTTTTGTTCCATAACTTCTCAAAGTACTATGACTTGTGCTTGGACCACGTGTGAGGAACCAAACCTTTCTGTATAAGATTTTGAACACAAGGAGAGTAAAAATCAAAAGGTAATTTCATTACCTTTAGAGTATCCTCCTCAAGTCCTACATCAAGCTCTGGACTTGGATGATGAACCCAAAAGAACCTCTTCATGTCATGACAGAAGACTTCCTTAACTACTAAACCTTCAACTTTTTGAGATGTAAGTGAGGTAAGAGCTAAGGTACCCAATTGCTGCCTAATAGTTTCACACAAACCAGATTCGAACACTTTGCTTTGCTTGGTGGCCTGGTCTTCGTCTCTGTCTGAGTCAAAAGTCACCTCCAATGGAACCCCTTAATAGGAGTTTGCTGGTATACTAATCACATTAGATTCATCCTCCGAGCAAGATTCCATGTCTATGTGGATAGTAGGGGTACTCTAATGAACTGAAACATGACTTTGTTGGTCAAGACAAGACCCCCCACCTCTAAAACTGCCTCTATTTTTGCCTCTACCTCTGCCTGGTATAGGTTGACCTATCCTACCCACATATCCATATGATGGAATAAATTGTGGGAGGAATGTGATATGCAAATCTATTTCTTCTTCAATTCCCCTTTCTTGTGTACTTGGACTTTCTTTTTTCTTTTCATTTTCTTTTATTTTTTCTTTTTCTTAATTTTCTTTTTCTTTTGATTTTTCATTTAAATTTTATCCAAGTTCATGAGAAAGGGTGTGTTTAGGAAGATAGTAGGTCACATCCTCATAAATCTCAACTTCTCTAACTAAAAATGGCTTTTCATCCCCGTTGACATGGTATTCAATTCCATCTTTTTCTGAACTTGTTGCACTGATGAAGAGAGGACGAAATGATCTTATTCTGATGTATCCAAAGCCTACCAAGTAAAGTAGTGAATTAAGTATCAAATCAATGATGTAGAACTTGGCTTCAATCTTTGAGTCACTTATCTCCAAAAGAAACACTATGGAACCTAAAGCCCCCTCACCTTGATCATTGAATCCTCTCAACATCATCTGGTCACCTCGAAGTGTGGAGATGTCGATCCTCAAATAGGTAATGGTCTTTAGACTCATAATGTTCACCATGCACCAATCCATGAGAACTCCCCAACATGTCCATGTCAATTGTGATGTGAGGGGACGGGCTTGCTCCAAGTCCCCGTAAGAAGGTCTTCATCCTGTGAAGGTGATCCCTTGGGCTTCTTTGCATAATGTGCTTCTCACCTATAGGTCACCGAAGCTAAGCATATTTCGTGATCAAGGAGGGCCTTTAAGTGACTCTCTCATCTATTTGATAAGGCATCATATGCTTATATATCAGATGACAACTTTCTGGGATGTGAAAGGATGTCCACCTGGACCGGTTCTCCACAAGCATATCCAAGGGTGGAGCATCTTGTGGAAGGGTTTCGATCTTCGCAATGACTTATTTTTCTCATCTAGAGGTGCTCTAGAGGTAGAACCTTGCCACCATGAAGGTTGACTTCGCAATCTCTTGAGGCAAGGTGGTGGAAGGTTCACCGCACATCGCGCTCACAACTTCTCCTAAGGATCCTGGATGATTCAAAGTCTATCTCAAGAGGTGAACCGTAGTATTCGTGAGTTGGAAAGTCTAACTCAAATCTAAAGAGGAAGATTAGAATTGTTATAGCTAATTAGACTTGAAGAGTTATCATTAGAAATAAGAAGACAAACTCATAAGAGACATGGATATAATTCAAATCAGCTTTATTCTTCAATTTATTAGAAGTATTTAGGGGTACAAAGTAGAAGTAAAGTAGGGTGAGTGGGGTAATGGATTTGATGCCCTTATCCACTAATATAAGAGTTCTACTAGTAAAAGAAATAAAAGCTAGCTGAAATGGTAGAAGAAGTCGGTGAAGTCAGAATAAGGTGAGGGTGGACACGACGGCTAAGCTAAAGGGATATCTCGCCAACACATGCTACCATCGCTATCGCCGCTAAGCTCCCCTTCCTTAGAGTTGGCACAAACTTGCAAACCTTCCTTGTGGAGGTTTGAGTTGACTCGTGCATCTTCAAGAAAGTTTCTGATCTTTTGAATTATTTTCTTAGAGGTTTTAAAAAGAAATGTCCCAACCTTCTTTGGTTTTGGTAGATCACTTGTATCCCCAAGGATTACCCTAATGGAACTGAAGGTTGTTCCACAAGGTATTCCTTTGGGATAACTACAACACCGTCTTGAAATTGTGTTCAAGCCCCTTGAATGTGAAGCAATCCTCCACTGCCTAGCATATTGGTAAGGGAAAAGTTTGATCATGACTTTGTCTAGTTCCTCCGCCTCAGTTGTAGCTAAAAGCGTGCTTTTAAGAGATTCTTAAAGATCTTCATTACCTCTTAAAAGAATAAGGTTTATTTAACTTATCTAAAAGAGTAGGTGGACTATACCACCGCATTAGATATGCATGCTATCAGGTGGTATGGTATAGGCGGTATTTGCTAGCCATGGAGGTCGAGGAGGCCGATGGCTTCCTGATAGCAAAGGAGGTGGAGTCTGCTGAGGTTGTGGTATCTCGAACTAATCTTTAGTTGGCTGCTACCCCTTGTCAATCACTGCTACTGCTCCTGGCTTCTTTTCATAAACTTTTTGCAGCTTCTTCTTAGGCAACTAATCTTGAAAAGGCAACTGTTTGGCTTCTCCTTGTAGACTAGCCACCTTGTTGATTAGCTTCTCAAATATCCTGATATTGAAGCCTTTAAGCATGAAGGCGACCGTGCCATGGATACTCTTCATGGGAATTTCAATGGCATGCTATTTGCTCACACTTCATACTCGTTATGCCATCAAAGAATATAATCAACAAGTGACTCACGGGTGTCAAGTGCTACAACGAGATCACCTACAAGAACCCTTTGTTAGCTCCAAAGAAACCTCTTGATGAAGAGTTTCTAACTCAAGAAATGTCTTAATCAATTGTTGGGTAGTTCAAAGATACCAATCAAAAGCAATACTTAGGCTAATAAAGAGTCTAAAGAGTAAATCACTACCACCGCATTGCAACAACTAGCCTTGAAGTGAGCTATATGTCCTGCATTCACGCCATCAAGCTGATGGAAGGAGACACAAAACCCTTGGGATACTGGATAGCATCGAATACCTCTAGGTAGGGTCTACCCTTGGGAACTGATGATCCACCCTGGGCTTGCGCCAAAGCTTCCTTCACCTGCTGCTCAAACATGGATTTTAGATCTTTTCTGGGAGGTACTTTCCACTACCTTCCTATACGTGCTACCTTGGTCAATGGGAGGTATAGTCTTAACGGGTCCAAGACATGCACCAACTCAGTCGACTGACATCGAATGTAATAGATGAACTAGGGGCTTATTTCAAACACCTACACCGCTAACAAGTCTTGTAGAATCGATGTGCCATCTTATCAATCTACTTGTCCTTCCACAATAAGTTGAGGTGTTGGGTCGATTTATCCTCCGATCAACCATCACCTTCCATGGCTTGTTCCCTAAGGAGAGATCCTCTAGTGTCAATTCATGTAAATCTCCTTATAATAACAAGTCATCATCATCAGGGTCAAAACTGACCTTCTCCTCATCTAACCAAGAGTACCCTAAGATCTCCTTCTTCTCCATGAAATAATGTGCAATTATCTCATCTAAAGAATGGTCCATCGAAAGCAGTTTAAATAACCAGATGATCGCTATCATGCGAGAGGCACCACTATCGCTAGGAGTCAATTTGAAGACTATACTCATTAGATGAATGATATTCCTAATTGATACTGGCTGTGATAGTGGTAACAATCCTAGGATGATCCTCTACCACTACTACAACCGAATCCATCTAAATATCTAACCACCATCTCCGATCCATATGGGTGGAGTTGGTGAAGGAACAACCATAATGCTGTGGGTCCTTCCGCACCACCACTAGGGGCGTAAGCAGAGAGCTACTACCACAATGGGTGGTGTAAGAGGGTAGATCCCTTGGCCATAGCCGATCACCAATGGTATGCTTTTCCTGATGTGGCCTTCATGGCCTTAGATGGAATGGGAGATGTGAAACTCAGACTGGCGGGTGGACGACTGGGTGGAAACACCACCGACTCTATGTGCATGAACCGCCTCCCGTGGCTAGTCCTAGTAAGAAGAATACTATCAAGATGGTATGTAGCTGATGGGAAATCAAACTAAAATAAAATAAACTAAATTAAAATAAATAAAACCTAAACCTAAATTTAAAATAAACTAAACATAAACCTAAACATAATCTAAATAAAATAAAATAAACTAAAAAATAAAACCAAAAAATAAACCTATATAAAAACTTAAAACCTAAACCTAAAAAAATAAAATAAAAATCTAAACCTAAACCTAAAAATAAAAAATAAAACCTAAACCTAAAAAATAAAATAAAAACCAAACTAAACTTAAAAAATAAACCTAAACCATAAAAACCCTTAACCCTAAAGCTAAAGCCTAAACCCTAAACTAACCCTAAACCCTAAACCCTCAAAAACCTAAA
Organism: Cymbidium sinense; assembly: GCA_021442155.1. Classification (NCBI taxonomy): domain Eukaryota; kingdom Viridiplantae; phylum Streptophyta; class Magnoliopsida; order Asparagales; family Orchidaceae; genus Cymbidium; species Cymbidium sinense. Next base: position 22,459 of record JAKCPB010001063.1, read on the forward strand.
CCCTAAAGCATAAACACTAAACCCTAAACCTTAAACCTTGAACCCTAACCCTAAACCTCAAAAGCCTAAACCCTAAATACCTAAACCATAAACCCTAACCCTAAAAGTACAAACCCTAAAACCCTAAACCTAAACCTTAAAGTAACTAAATAAATTAAAAAAATAAATTGAAAACCTAAAACCTAATAAACTTAAACCCTAAGAATGGGTAGAACCTTGATGGCAGGAACATCACCATCAACCAGGCTTAGTCTAGATTTGTAGGTGGGAGGAGGTGATAGAGGTTATAATATGGAGAGAGGGAGAGAGGGGATGGAGGGAGAGACAGATGGTGGATCCCACTACCGAGAGGTCGGGTGGTTCTATGGGAACTAAAAATCAAGAATGGTCGATCCGATCTACTGGAACTATGTCTTATAATAGAGTGATTCTAGTTATCTGTGGTTTTGTTTTGCTCTATGCATGTGCATTTTTATCTATGTCATTGCTTGTGTCTTAGAAAACTTGGTGTGTCACTTGGTTGATGAAATCGAAGAAAAGAAATGTTGAATCTGAATTTATTCTATGTTAAAAGGAACCCACAAACCCTAAACCCTAAACTAAAACACAAACCCTAAACCTAAAACCTAAACCCTAAACCCTATCCCCTAAAAACCATAAACCATAAACCTTAAACCCTAAACCCTAAACCCTAGATTCCTAAAACTCTATTCCTTAAACCCTAAACCTTAAAACCCTAAACCTTAAACCCTAAACTAACAACTTTAAAACAAAATCCCTAAACACTAAACCCTAAACCTTAAACCTTAAACCATAAACCCAACTTAACTCTAAACCTCAACCTTAAACCTAAACCCTAAAACCCTAAATGTTAAACCCTAAACTAACCTTAAACCCTAAAGCAACCTAAACCCTAAACTAAACTAACCTAAACCCTTGCTAACCCTAAACCTAAACCTAAAACCCTAAACCCTAAAGCATAAAGACTAAACCCTGAATCCTAAACCCTAAACCTAAACCCTAAACCTTAAGACCCTAAATTGCAAAGCCCTAAACCCTAAACCCTAAACCTTTAAATCTTAAAAACCTAAACCTAAACTAAATAAAACCTAAAAATAAAATAAATAAAAAACCTTAACCTAAATAAAATAAAAAATAAAATAAAGTAAAAACCTAAACTAATATAAACTGAAACATAAAAATAAAATAAAGCAAAATAATAAAAAAAACTAAAATAAAATAAATAATAACATCAACTAAACAAAAAAAAATAAAATAAACCTAAGAATAAAAAACTAAATAAAATAAAACTAAAATAAAATAAAATAAAAATTAAATAAAACCTAAACCTAAAAAATAAACTTAAAAATAAAACCTAAAAATAAATAAAAAATATAACTGAAACCCTATAATAAATAAAAAAACCTTAACCTAAAATAAAAATAAAATAAACCTAAACCTAAACTAAAATAAACTAAAATAAAATAAATAAAATCTAAACCTAAACTAAAGTAAAACCCTAAATAAAATAAATAAAACCTTAACCTTCGATTTACTTATTTAAAAAAAACCTGCTTAACTCTAAACCCTAAACCATAAAAACCCTAAACCCTAAACACCAAACACTAAACACTAAATCCTAAACCCTAAACCCTAACCTTAAAGCCAAAGCCCTAAAACCCTAAACCCTAAATCCTAAACCCTAAACCCCTAAAAACCTAAACCTACATTAAATAAAACTTAAAAATAAAATATATAAACCTAAGCCTAAATAAAATAAAATAAAAAAACCTAAACTAAAATCTAAACCTAAAAATAAAATAAAATAAAATAAAAAATAAACTAAAATAAAATAAATAAAAACCTAAACAAAACTAAAAAATAAAATTAACCTAAGAATAAAAAATTTAACTAAAATAAAAACTAAATGTAAAACAAAAAGTAAAATAAACCTAAAATAAAATAAAAACTAAATAAAAACCTAAACCTAAAATTAAAACCTTGAAATAAATAAAAAATAAAACTTAAACCCTAAACTAAAAAAAACCTAAAACTAAAATAAAAATAAAATAAACAAATTAAAATAATCTAAAACCTAAACTAAAATAAACTAAACCAAAATAAATGAAGCTGAAACCTAAAATAAACTAAACCTAAACTAAATAAAATAAAATAAACTAAAAATCAACCTAAACTAAAAAAAAAATAAAAAAAATAAAAGCTAAACTAAACCTAAAAAATAAAATAAAACCTAAACCTAAACCTAAAAATTAAAATAAAAAACCTAAACCTAAAAAATAAATAAAACTCAACTAAAAATAAACCTAAACCTAAAAAATAAACAAAAATAAAACCAAAACTAAAATAAATAAAATAAACAAGTAAAACTAAGTAAAAATAAAAAATAAACTAAGATATAATAAAATAAATAAACTAAATTAACCTAAACCTACCAATTTACTTAGTTAAAAAAAAAACCCCAAAACCCAAAACCCAAAACCCTAAACCCTAAATCCTAAACCCTAAACATTAAACCCTAAAACTAACCCTAAACCTACAACCCTAAACCCTAAACCCTAAACTCTAAACCCTAAACTTAAACTCTAAACTCTAAAACCTAAACTAAACCCTAAACTAACCTAAACTTAAATCCTAAACCTTAAACCTAAACTAACTCTAAAGTTTAGCCTTAACTCTAAACTTAAAACCTAAACCTAAACTAAAACCTAAACCCTAAACACTAAACTATAAAACTTGATCCCTAAAGTTTAAATCCTAAACCTAAACTAACCTAAACTAAGTGTTTTAACCCTAAACCTTAAACCCTCAAAACCCTAAACCCTAAAGTTTAAAAATTAAACCCTATACCCAAAGCCGTAACCCTAAACACTAAACCCTAAAATCCTAAACCCTAAACCCTAACTTTAAACCCTAAACCCTAAAAGCATAAAATAAAACCTAAACCCTAAACCTTAAACCCTAAACCCTAAACCTAAACCCTAACCCTAAACCCTAAACCCTACCTAAAGTAATTAAATATAAACCTAAACCCTAAAACCTAATAAACCTAAACCATAAGAATTAAGAACCTGATAAGAGCACTACTAATGAGTCTAGATCTTATGATGGAGAAAGCAAGCATTATCAGTGGTGGGGATCTGAGGTGTCAGTGGATATGTGGAGAACAGTATGGATGACAAGGTTACATCTATGGTGGTGGGGAGGAAGAGATCGTGGATATGATGGTGGATCCTCTTTGAGATGGTTCAAATGGGAACTGAGAAATTGAAGAACAACTATCTACTCTATGTAACTATGTCTTTACCAGAGAGAGATAATTATCTTTTTGATTTATACTATGCATGCTCTTTTAATCTATGTCAATCCTTGTGTCTTAAAACTTGGTGTGTTGCTTGATGAAATCAAAAGAAGAAATGTTGAATATGTATTTATTCTCTGTTAAAAATAAAACTAAAAACCTTAAACTAAACCAAACCTAAACCCCCAAACCTAAAACACTAAAAACCCTAAACCCTAAAGCCTAATCCCCAAACCTTAAACCTTAAAATACTAAACCCTAAACCATAAAACCTAAATCCTAAACCATAAACCCTAAACTCTAAACCCTAAATCCTAAACCTTAAACCCTAAACCCTCAGCAAACCCTAAACCCTAAAACCTAAACCTTAAACCCTAAAATGCTAAAAACATAAACCTAAACAAAATAAAACCTAAAAATAAAATAAATAAAAAAATCTAAACCAAATTAAAATTATATTAAACAAAAACCTAAATAAAACCTAAACTTAAACCTAAACCTAATCTTAAAAAAATAAAATAAAAATAAGAATTAAATTAAGATATAATAAATAAAAACCTAAAATAAACTAAAAAATATGAAACCTACAACAACAATAATAAGCCTTTGTCTCCACTGTGTTCTATTATGTGTGAAATTCTCATTTAATTCAAGTATACTAAGATAAATTTTTATACATAACCATGTCTTTTTAGGTCTACCTCTACCTTTCTTAAACATAAGGCAAATCTAATGTAGCTACTCTCTTAACCGGGTCATTGGACGGACGACACTTTATTTGGCCAAACCATCTAAAGCGACTCTCTCTAATCTTATCATTCACTGCAGCTACTCCAACTATAACTTCTACAACTAAAATTACACTCTATATATTCAGTTTTAGATCTACTTAAACAAAAACCTTTAGACTCTAAGGTTGATCTTCAAAATTCAAGTTTCTCTTGGACTCCCTCTCTAGTCATATCAACAATAAAATGGTTATCAGCAAAAAGAATACACCAAGGTACAACTTCTTGTAAATGCCAAATAAGAGCATCCATAACTAAAATAAAAGGATAAGGGCTTAAAGCTAATCCTTGATGTAGTCCAACTGAAATAGGAAAATATTTTGTCCATTGTCCTTGGGTTTGGAAACAAGAAATAGCTTTAGTATATATATCCTTTATGATGAAGATGGTTCAAAGGCTTTCCTTTTTATCAATTTATATATGATGCTTTCCTTTCCCTTTTGCTTTGTTTTGATTGTACTTAGATGGGGATTTACTCTAGTTGTTTGTAGCTCTTAGCAGTTCTTGAGTTTATCCTCTAAACCACCTTTTTTTGTGGCAATAAAATCTATTCCCAAAACCCTAAACCCTAACCATAAATTAACTAAAATCTAAAGTAAATAAACCCTAAACCTTAAACCTTAAACCTAAAAACTAAACCCTTAAACCTAAACCCTAAAACTAAATTAAACACTAAACCCTAAAGCTAAACAATAAACCCTAACCTAAAGCCTAAATAAACCCTTCCTAAACTTAAACATAAAACCTAAAACTTTACCTAAATCAAATCTAAACCCTAAACTAAAACTTGAATCCTAAACCAGAAACTTAAAACTTAAACCCTAAACTAAAACCTAAACTTTAAAATAATTCCTAAAGCTCAAACACTAAACCTAAACTAAACAAAACACTAAATCATAAACCTATAACCTTACACCAAATCAAACCTAAAACTAAACCTAAACTAATTTAAACATAAACCCTAAACTTAAATCTAAACTAAACTCTAAACCTAAACTATAACCCAACATAAAACCTTAAACTTAAACCTAAAACCTAAATCAAAACTATACTAAAATAAACCTAAAATAAAACTTAAATAAAACTAAAATTATAACTAAAGCCTAAATAAACCTAAACTAACCTAAATCTTACCTAACTTAACTCTAAACTAAACCCTAAATCCTAAAACTTAAACCTAAAACTAAAACCCAAGTCTATAAAACCCTAAACTTTAATTCTAAATCCTAAATAAAACTATGTTAACTAAACCTAAACCCTAAAATCATAAACCTAAAGCCTAAAACTAAACACTAAACCCTAAACTTAAACCTAAACCATAAAACCTAAAACTATAAACCCAAAGTTATACCCTAAACTAAACCTACACTTGCTAACCTTAAACCCTAAACCCTAAACCCTAAAAACCTTAAAATATAAAGCCTAAACCTTAAACCCTAAACCTACAACCTTAAACCCTAAACCCTAAATGCTAAAACCCTAAACCCTAAACCTAAATCCCAAAACACTAAAATCCTAAATCCTAAACCCTAAACCTAAAACCATAAAACCTACAACCCAAAACCCTAAACCCTAAACCCCAAACCCTAAACCCTAAACCCTAAAAACTTAAAAACCTAAACCGAAACTTAATAAAACCTAAAAATGTAATAAATAAATAAAAAATAAACTTATAGAAAATAATAAAATAAAATAATAAAATAAAACACGAGACTAAAACCGAACCTAAGCTAGACACTCTAGAAATCAAAAGAAAATAAAAATAAAAGAGAAATAAGATTGAATAAATAAAACATAAAATAAACTAAAGATATAAAATAAACCTAAAAATAGAAAACTTAAATAAAATAAAAACTAAACGTAAAATAAAAATAAAATAAACTTAAACTAAAATAAAATAAAAACCTAAACCTAAAATTTAAAATAAAAAATAAATAAAAAATAAATCCTAATCCCAAAACTAAAAAAAAAAACTTAAATCTAAATTGAACAAAATAAAATAAACGTACACTTAAGCTAAAATAAACTAAACAAAAATAAATAAAACCTAAACCTAAACCTAAAATAAACTAAACTAAAACCCTAAATAAAATAAAATAAAATATACTAAAAATAAACCTAAAAAATAAACAAAAAAATAAAACCTAAAAATAAACTTGAAATAGAAATGAAAAACCTAAAACTAATAATAACAAATAAAACCTAAACTTTTAAAATAAAATAAAAATAAAAATAAATTAAAAAATAAACTTAAACCTAAACCCAAACCTAAAAAATAAACTAAAATAAAAAAATTTAAACTAAAAGAAATAAACCTAAAATAAATAAACCAAACTAATTGAAAATTAAAATAAAATAAACTAAAATAAATAAATAATAAACTAAACAAACTAAACCATTTTAATTTCTTTTCAAAGAAACCCTAAACCCTAAAACCCCACCTAAACACTCCACTACCACAACTACAACCTGACCTACAACCTACACCCTAAACCTAATCACTAAAACTAAACCTATCCACTCCTAACCACTAAATCCTAAAGTAAAAACCAAAACCCTAAACCCAAACCAAAACCCTAAACCTAAACAAACCCCAACCCTAAACACCCCAAACCTAAACCCCAAACTCTAAACCCTAAATGCCAAACCCTAAACCTAAACCTAAAGTAACTAAATAAACCTAAACCCTAAAACCTAATAAACCTAAACCTAAACCTAATCCCTAAGAATTGGCAGAACCTTCATGACAAGAACATCATCATCAACCAGGCTCAATCTAGGTCTGGTGGTGGAGGCGATTCAGGAGGTGGTGGTTATCATTATGGTGGTGGGGGATCTAGATGTGCTGGTGGATATGGAGGTGGTGGTTGGAGCAGTGGTGATTATGGAGGAGGGAGGAGAGACTAAGGTTATAGCCATTGTGGTGGCTGAGGGAGAGATTGGAGATATGATGGTGGATCCCGCTACTCAAGAGGCCAGGGAGGTTCTGATGGGAACTAGAGAAACTGATGAATGGCCGATCCGATCTTCTGCTTAGGGAACTGTGTCTTTACAGTAGAGATGATTCAAGTTTTCCAGTGTTTTTGATTTTCTCTATGCAAGCTCATTTTTTATCTAAGTCATCGCTTTAGTCTTAGAAAACTTAGTGTGTTACTTGGTTGATGTAATTGAAGAGAAGATGTGTTGAATCTAAATTTGGTCTCTGTTAAAAAAAAATAAAAATCCTAAACCATAAACTAAAACCTGAACTCTAGACCTAAATCCTAAACCCTAAACCCTAAACCCTAAACACTCAACTTAAATAAATAAACATAAAATAAATAAGCTAAACTAAATATAAATAAAAATAAACTAAAATCAAAATAAATAAAATAAAATAAAATAAAATAAAATAAATAAATTATAAACTATATAAACCTAAACCTACAAGTTTACCTAATTTAAAAAATAAATAAAAATAAATAAAAAATAAATAAAAAAACCCTAACCCTAAACCTAAACAAAACCAACCTAAACTCTAAACCTAAACCTACAACCCTAAACTAAACCTAAAAACCTAAACACTAAATCTATATTTTGCATCCTAAACCCTAAACTAAAACCCCAAACCCTAAACCCTCTAAACCTCCACTCTAATAAAGCCTAAACCTGGACCTCCTCCCTACCTAAACCACACCACTAAACACTTCCTAAACCTCCAAATCTGGGCTCTCCTAAACCCTGACCTCTTAAAGGACTGGGCCCTGGGCCCTAAACTGAAACTCTAACTAAAACCTTAAAAATCCACAGGCCACTGGGCCCCAGGCCCAACCACCTGACACTCCTACTGGGCCCTGGGCCCTAAACCCTACTCTAAAATAAACCCAAACCCTAAAACCCTGGGCCTAACACTAAACCAAACTAAAATAATGACCCTGCTATAACCCTACGGACCACTGGGCTTTGATGCTGGGCCCTAAACTAAAAACCTAAGCTGACCATCCACCCCAGGCTCTAAAGCCTTGCTCCACCACCTGGGCCCTACCAAAACTAAAACTATAAACCCTAAACCCTAAATCTTAAACCCAAAAACCTAAAAACCTAAACTTAAACTAAATAAACCATAAAATAAAATAAATAAAAAAACCTAAACCTAAATAAAATATAAAATAAAATAAAATAGAAACCAAAACTAAAACCTAAACCTAAACCTAAAAATAAAATAAAATAAACTAATAAAAACTATTCTAAAATAAAATAAATAAAACTTAGAATAAACTAAAAAATAAAATAAACCAAAGAATATAAAAACTTAAATAAATTAAAAAGTAAACCTAAAATAAACCTAAAATAAAATAAAATCAAAACTAAATAAAAACTTAGACCTAAAAAATAAACATAAAAATAAATAAAAAATAAAACCTATAACCTAAACTAAAAAAACCAAAACCATAAATAAAAATAAAATAAACAAAATAAAATTAACCTAAACCTAAACTAAAATAAACTAAACAAAAATAAATAAAACATAAACCTAAACCTAAAATAAACTAAACCTAAACCCTAAATGAAATGAAAAAAAAAATAATCTAAACCTAAATAAAGAGAGAACCTAAAATAAAACATAAAACTTAAACTTAAAAAATAAAATAAAAACCTAAACATAAATGTAAAAATAAAAAATAAAACTTAAACCTAAAAAATAAAATAAAAATGAAAGTAAACTAAAAAATAAAAATAAACCTAAACATAATCCAAATAAATAAACTAAAATAAAAAAATCTAAAGTAAAATAAATAAACCTAAAGATCATAAACTAAATTAGATAAAATTTAAAAATAAAATAAACTAAATAAACCTAAACCTACCAGTTTAGTTAATTTTTTTAAAAAAGGCCTTAAACCTTAAACCCTAAGCCTTAATCCTACAACCCTAAAACTTAAATCTAAACCTAAAAAAAAAACAACTAAAACATAAGCCTAAACCTAAACCTAAAAAATAATCTAAAATAAAAAAAACTAAGCTAAATTTAATAAACCTAAAATAACAAAATTAAAATAAATAAAATTTTAAAATAAACATAAACAAAAATAAAAGTTAAAATAGACTAAAATAAATAAATAAAAGAACTAAATAAGCTAAATAAACAAAAGATGAAATGTTAAATCTGAATTTGTTCTCTATTAAAAAAAATAACCAAAACCTTAATTCTAAACTAAAACTAAAAACCTAAACCTAAACCTAAACCTAAACCCTAAAACCTAAACCCTAAACCCTAAACCCTAAACCCTAAACCCCAACTAAACCAAAAAAAAAACTAAACCTTAAACCATAACATAACCCTAAACCTTAAACCCAAAACCCTAAACCCTAAAAACCTAAAAACCTAAACCTAAAAAAAACCAAACCAAAAACATAAAATAAATAAAAAAATCTAAAATAAAATAAAAAAAATAAATAAAATAAAATAAAAACATAAACTAAAACCAAAACCTAAACCTAAAAATAAAATAAAAAAAATAAAAATTAAACTAAAATAAAATAATTAAAAACTTAAACTAAACTAAAAAAATTAAAAACCTAAATAAAATAAAAGCTAATAATATAATAAAAATAAAATAAACCTAAAATAAAATAAAAAATAACAAAATAAACACCTAAACCTAAAAAATAAACTTTAAAATAGAATTTAAAATTAAATAAAAAAAAACCTAAACCCTAAACAAAAAAAAACCTAACCTAAAATAAACAAAATAAAAAAAGCATAAACATAAACTCAAATAAACTAAACTAAAATAAATATAACATAAACCTAAACCTAAAGTAAATTAAACCTAAACCCTAAACTAAATAAAAATAAAATAAACTGAAAAAAACCTAATCCTAAACTAACAAATAAAAACTAAAAATAAACATAAAATAAAAACTTATAACCTAAACCTAAATTTAAAAAAATTAAATAAAATTCTAAACCTAAACTAAAAATAAAGAATAATACCAAAACCTAAAAAATAAAATAAAAATAAAACTAAACTAAAAAAATAAACATAATCCTAAACCTAAACAAAAAAAATAAAATTAAATAAAAAACCTAAAGTAAAATAAATAAACCTAAAATAAATTAACTAAACTAAATCAAAATAAAATAAAATAAACTAATATAAATAAAAAATAAACTAAATAAATCTAAACCTTCTTGTTTACCCTAATCCCTAAACCCTAAACCTTATAACTAACCCTAAACCCTAAACCCTAAACCTACAACCCTAAAACTTATATCTAAACTTGAAAATAAAAAAAAACCAATAAAAAAAACTAAAATAAAATAAATAAAAACCTAAACTAAACTGAAAAATAAATCAGGCCTAAGAATAAAAAACTTAAATTGAAATTAAAACTAAATGTAAAATAAAAATAAAATAAATCTATAATAAAATAAAATAAAATTTAAATAAAAATCTAAGCCTAAAGAAATAATCATAAAAATAAAAAATAATACCTAAACACTAAACTAAAAAAAATGAAACATAAAATAAAAATAAAGTAAACAAAAAAAAGTAAACCTAAACCTAAACTAAAATAAATAAAACCTGAAACCTAAACTAAACCTAAACTAAATAAAATAAAATAAAGCAAAATAAACCTAAAATTAAACTAAAAAGAAATAAAACCTAAAATAAACCTAAAATAAAACAAAACCCCTAAAAAAAATATTTTTAAAGGCACAAACTACAATTAAAACCTAATCCTAAAAAAATAAAATAAAATAAACTAAAGAATGAACTAAAGCTAAAACTAATCACAAAAATAAACTAAAAAAACCAAAACTAAAATAAATAAACTAAATAAGTAAAGTGAAACTAAATAAAAATAAAATAAACTAAATCAAAATAAAAAGTAAAAGTAAATGAAAATAAATAAAATAAACTAAAATAAACCTAAGCTGGGGTTTGTAGGTTAAAAAAAATAAAACAATAAAAAAATCCTTCCTAAACCACTAAAAGATTACTTAAACCCTCTCTCACAGGCCACTGGGCCCTACCCAACTAGAAACCCACCCCATCACTGGCACCGTGACCCTGGGCTCTAGGCCACTGAACAGCCTAAAGTGCTGAGCCACTGAGTACAGACCCCAGGCCTGACATCAGTCCTGGGCCACAGGCCCAGGCCACTGAGCCTAAACTAAAACCAAAAGGTGACCTGGGCCTTAGGCCATGAGGCCACTGGAGTCTAAGGTCTGATCATGACCCTGGGCCCTGAGCCCTAAAGATCCACCAGGCCCAAGGCCCACTGAGCCACAGGCCACTGAGGTGAGCCACAGGCTCAGAGCTGGCCTGCCCTAGGCCCTAGGCCATGGTGCTGGGCCTGAAAAGGCCCAGATCTGGGCACAGGCACCAGGCCCTGGGCCCTGGGCAGGGCCAGCCAGGCCCTGGCCAAAAAGGCCCCGGCCCCAAGACTAAATAAAACCAAGATATATAAATAAAAGGCCTCAGCCTAAGAAGTAATAATGATTTAAAGATCTAAATCTAGGCCTAAAGCCTAAAATAAAATAAAATAAACTAATAAACATACTAAAATGAATTAAATAAAAACCTAAACTAAATTAAAAAATAAAATAAACCTAAGAATAAAATAAATAAATAAAATGAAAACTAAATTTAAAATAAAAATAAAATAAACCAAAAAAAATAAAACCTAAACCCCAAACAAAAAAAAAACCTACACCTAAAATAAAAATAAAAAAAAACCTAAACCTAAACCTAAACCTAAAAAAATAAACTAAAATAAAAAAATTAAAAAATAAATAAACCTAAAATAAATAAACTAAACTAAAAATAATAATAATAAACATAAATAAATTAAAAAATAAAATAAACTAAAATAATTAAAAAAATAAACTAAATAAACCTAAACACACTAAACGAAAAAAAATAAAATAAACCTAAATGAAAACTAAAATATAAACCTAAAATACAAAATAAAACCTAAAACTAAACCTGAAAAATAAAATAAAACCAACACCTAAATCTAAAATAAAAAATAAAACCTAAACCTAAAAAATAAAAAAAATAAAACTCAACTAAAAATAAACTAAACCTAAAAAATAAATTAAAATAAAAACTAAAACAAAAAATAAATAATAAATAATCTAAATTAAACAAAAAATAAACCTGTAAAATAAATAATAAAATAAACTTAAATAAATATAAATATGCACTAAATCTAAATGGAAGAAAAATGTTGGATTTGTTTGTTCCTCTTAAAAAAAGACCCCTAAACTATCTAAATCATGACCCTAAAGGTTAAGGCTAAACTGGGCCACTGACCAAGTCCACAAGCCCACTGGGCAGCCCAGAGGCCAGGCAGTGACCCAGCCCAGGCCTGAGCCCCTGGGTCAGGCCCCAGGCCTGAGCCACTAGGCCCTGACCTGGGCCACGGACACTGGGCTCTGGGCTGCAGATGTGGGAGCTAGGCTAAACAAGATGGGCACAGATGTGCAGATGAAGATCACAAGCGTTGGCTAGATGATAACACTTTGGCCTGAGGCGTGAGGCTCTAGGCCACTGGGCTCAAGATCCTAAGATAGGCTGAGATCTAGGCCATAAAGCTAGCCACATGACTGAGTGGTGGAGCCCAGGCCTGATGCTGATTGGGCTGGCCCAGGCCCTTGGCCTGAGCCTGTGACCTGGAGCCCTGGGCCCACTGGCCCATAAGGTGCTGGGAGTTGAGCCTAGAGCCTGGAGTCTTGAGCTGGGCCCTGAAATCTAGATCTCTGAGCCCTGAGCTAGGCCCGAGGCTAGGCCACAAACCTTCCGGAAGCTGACAAGGCCAGGAGCCCTGAGCCCTGGTTGCATTGGGCCATCCTGACCCTGATCCTGGGCCATGACATTGAGGCTTTGGGCCCTAGGCAGGCCCCTGAGGCTACCAAGATCTGGGAGTGACCTAAACTGGGGCCCTGGGCCCAGGGATCTGAGCCCTGCATGAGCCTAGATCCTGATGGTGAGCCCTGGCTTTGACCTGAGCCCTGGAATGGGCCACCTGAGGCCTAAGCTAGGCCACTGGGGCCCAGATGTGAGGACACCCTGAGCTTTGGCACCGAGGCCCTGAATGCTAAAGATAATGCGGTGAGCAGGCATTTAACTTGTTGTGCTTAAAGATAATGATAGGCTTAAAGGCCGCTGCCACTGAGGCTGCTGGGCTGAGCTGAGTGGGCCTAAGGCCTAAAACTGGGCCCTGAGCCCTGGGCCCTAAAGATGACCTGAATGAAATAAAGATAAAGACTAGGCTGAGCCTTTGGGCCCTGTACTGGGTTTAGATGTTAGAGGCCATATACTGAAGGCACTGCTGCCATGAGTTCAGGGCCCTGCGCTGGATTGGATCATGGAGTCCTGGGCCTAGATCAGTCCTGGGCCCACTAGTACTGAGTAATGGCCTGACAACATGCTGTTGGGCCCTGGGCAGCAGCCAGGCCTGAAAGTAAAGGCCACTGGGCCTGGGCCGTCTAAGATAAACCCTGGGCTCTGGGCCCTAAACATGGACCCTGCTGAGGCTGGGCTGGCCTGGGCACAGGCCTGGGGCCCTGATCCTGAAAGCTGGGGCCTGGGCACAGAGTGACCTGGGCCACTGGGCCTATCCTGAGCAGATCTCTAGACCCTAAGGCCCTAAGACCTGACTGGGCCTCAGGCTCAGATCCTGGGGTAGCTATGAAGCTGTGGCCACAGGCTAAAGACCTGACCACTGAGGCTGGGCATTAGGCCCTGGGCTAGGCAGGCCATGGGCCACACTGGGCCCTAGGCCAGGCCTGGGCCACTGGGCCACTACACTGAAACTAAGATGAGAATGGAGTAAAGGCCACTGAAAGCCTGAGGCCAAAACTGGGCTCCCAGGCCTGATACTGCACCTGACCCTGGGCCCACTGGGCTACTGACTGGACCACTGAGCCTGGGCCTGTAATCTTGCGTCCTGGGCCCTGGGCCCTGGGCCCAGGAATACTGGGCCCTGAGCTGACTGGGCCACTGGGCTTGATCGTTGGGCTGGGCCTGGACAGAGCAGGCCTGCTGGGCTAGCCTGAATACTAGGCTGGCCCCTAGCCACTGGGAGATCTCAGGCTCTGATAGTACTGAGCCACACAGGCCCTGGGCCCTAGACCCTAACTGGAGCCCAAGGCTGGGCCACTGGGCCATGGGCCCTGAAAACAGGCCTGAGCTGTCTGGGATCTGGGCCCTGGGCTGGGCAGGCAGCCAGCCTGGCCACTCAGGCCAGATAAGAGCCACAAGACTAGACTGGGCTCCTGACACCTGAGGCAGGGGACCTGGGGCAAGAATACTGGGCCGGGCTTAGGAACCTGAAACCACTGAGATGGGGAAGAGAGACCACTGGGCGGACCTGGCTTTGGGATTAGGCTGACTCTGAGCCCTAAATGACCATGGGCCACTGAGGCCAGATGGAGCCATGAGCCACTAGGCCCTAGGCTGGGCCTCACCCCAAGACTGGCTGACACCCTATCTTGAAGCCAAAACATAAAACCTAAACTTAAATAAATAAACCATGAAATAAAATAAATAAAACCTGAACCTAAATAAAGATATAAAATAAAGATAAAATATAAAGACTAAAAACTGACCTAAGCATAAAATAAAATAAGATAAACTAATAAAACTATCTTAAAATAAATAAATAAAACTTAGATAAACTAAAAAATAAAATAAACCTAAGAATATAAAACTTAAATAAAGTTAAAGTAAACCTAAAATACCTAAAATAAAATAAAATAAAACTAAATAAAACTTGGACCTAAAAATAAACCTAAAATAAATAAAAAATAACATAACTAAAACCTAAAATAGCAAAAAAATAAAATAAACAAAAATAAACTAAACCTAAACTAAGAATGACTAAACAAAATAAATAAAACATAAACTAACCTAAAATACTAAACTAAACCCTAATGATGAAAATAATACTAAACTAAACTAAAAGAGAACCTAAAATAAAACATAAACTTAAACTTAAAAATAAAATAAAACCTAAACATAAATGTAAAATAAAAATAAAACTTAAACCTAAAAATAAAATAAAATGAAAGTAAACTAAAAATAAAATAAAATAAACATAATCCAAATAAAATAAACTAAAATAAAAACCTAAATAAAATAAATAAACTAAAGATCATAAACTAATTAGATAAATTTAAAAATAAAATAAACTAAAGACTATAGTTAAAAAAAAAAACTAAACCTAAATAAAACACCTAACCTAAATCTAAACTAAAAAAACAACTAAGAGCCTAAACTAAACCTAAAAAATCTAAAATAAAAAAAAACTAAACTATTTAATAAACTAAAATAACAAATTAAAATAAATAAAATTTTAAAATAAACATAAAAATAAAAATAAAATATAAAATAAATAAATAAAAAGAACTAAATATAAATAAACAAAGATGAATGTTAAATCGGTTTGTTCTCTATTAAAAAATAACCAAAAATAATTCTAAACTAAACGGACCTAAATAAACTAAACCTGGGCACAAATACAAGCCACTAAAATAAAAAACCCTGGAACCTAGCCCTGAACTAGGCCTTAAAACCCTAAACCAAAAGAAAAATGAACCAACCATAAACTACCTAAACCCAAAACTAAACAAGACTAAAACCACAAAAAAAAAAAAAGATAAATAAATAAAAATCTAAAATAAAAAAAATAAAATAAAATAAAATAAAGAAATAAAATAAAACCAAAATAGGTAAAATAAGATAAAAAATAAAACTAAAAAAAAAATAAAATAAAAAACTAAAATAAAATTAAATAAATAAATAAGATAATAATATAATAAAATAATAAACAGATAAAATAAAATAAAAATAAAATATAAAAAACTTTAAATAAAATTAAATAAAAGAAAAAAAACCTAATAAAAAAAACCTAACCTAAAATAAAGATAAAAATAAAATAACTAATACTAAACTATAAACTAAAAATAAACTAAAATAAACTAAATAAAAATAAAATAACTGAAAACCTAAACTAGCTAATAAATAAAATAACTAAATAAACTTAACAAAAAAAATAAAAAATTCTACTACTAAAAAAATAAATATAAAATAAAATAATAAAATAAACTAAACTAAAACTAAATAAACTAAAAAAAATATAATAAAAAAACCTAAATAAAATAAAATAAACTAAAATAAATTTAAACTAAAATAAATAATAAAATATAAAAAATAAAATAAACTAAATACTAAATAAGTTTTAAATCCCTAAATAAAACCTAAACTAACCTAAAGATAAACTGAAATAAAAAATAAAAAAATAAACCAATAAAACTAAAATAAAATAAATAAAACTAAACTAAGTAAAATAAAAACCTAAAATAAAAACATAAATAAAATTAAAACTAAATAAAATAAAAATAAAAATAAAATAAATAAATAAATAAAGAATTTAAAATAATCTAAGCACAAAGATAATCATAAAAATAAAAAACTAAAAAAAAATGACATAAAATAAAATAAATAAACAAAATAAAGATAAAATAAACTGATAAATGAAACCACTACTAAACCTAAAGATAAAAATAAATAAATAATAAAACTA
This sequence comes from Cymbidium sinense, assembly GCA_021442155.1. Taxonomy (NCBI): domain Eukaryota; kingdom Viridiplantae; phylum Streptophyta; class Magnoliopsida; order Asparagales; family Orchidaceae; genus Cymbidium; species Cymbidium sinense. The sequence goes on from JAKCPB010001063.1 coordinate 39,145, forward strand.
CTAAAGAAAACAAAATGAGCCCTAAAACCTAAAATAGGCCTAAAAAAATATTTAAACTAAACTAACAAACATAATCCTAAAATAAATAAAATAAAACTAGGCTAAAATAAAAACTAAACTAAATAAAATAATAGATAAAAAAAAACCTAAATAATGATAAACCTAAATAATAATACTAATAAAAATAAAATATAAAATAAAGAAAAATAAGTAAATGAATAGATAAAAGAAAACTAAATACCTAGGCTGCTTTGTGGGTTAAAAAATAAATGAAAAAAACCTGAGCCACAAGGAAAAACCCAAAACCCTAGGCTCAACCCTAGGCCCTGACTAGGCCCTGAAACCTCTGACTACCTGAGCTACCTGATGCTAGGCCACAAATAAAGGCCCAGACCCACACTGATCACAGGCAACCTAGGCCCTGATGGGCCTGGGCCCTCCACTATGAATGGTTGAAGGATGCTAAGATCCTGATAGGACACTGAGCCCTGAGCCACAAACTAAGGCTGACCTAACTGGAGCCCTAGGTGGGCTGACCCTAGGCTACAGGCCACTGGGCTGACAATGAGCCAAACCCAAAATCCTGGGCACTATGGGATGAGCCACATAAAACAAAAGATAAATACCAAAATATAATAAAATAAAAAGAAAAAATAAAATAAATAAGATTTAAAATCTAAATCTAGGCAAACCTAAAAATAAAATAAAATAAACTATAAAATGATAATGGATAAATAAAAACTAAACTAAATTAAAATAATAAACCTAAAAGATAAATAAATAAATAAAATGAAAAACTAGTTTAAAATAAAATAAAATAAACCAAAAAAAAAAATAATAAACCTAAAGAAAAAAAAAACCACTAAAATAAAATAAAATAAACTAAATAAACTAAAACCTAAAAAAATAAACTAAAATAAAAATAAAAAAAAAATAAACTAAAATAAATAAACTAAACTAAAAATAATAATAATAACATAAATATTTAAAATAAAATAAACTAAAATAATTAAAAAAAAATATAAATAAACCTAAACTGCTAAAAATAAAATAAACTAAACTAATATAAAAACCTAAAATAGAAAAATAAAAAAAAAACCTAAAAAAAAATAAAATAAAACCTACACTAAATCTAAAAATAAAAAAATAAAACCTAAAATAAAAAATAAAAAATAAAACTAATAAAAAAACTAAATAAAATAAATAATTAAAAAACTAACAAAATAAATACCAAAAATAAATAATCTAAATTAAATAAAAAATAAAATAAAAATAAATAATAAAATAAACAAAAATATAAATATAAATGACTAAATAATCTAAATAAGAAAGAAGAAATGTTGAATTTAAGTTCCTCTTAAAAAAAAATGCTTCAAAACTAATAATCAAAGAGCCTAAATAGCCACTAAACTGACTAAAATCCTAAACCTAAAGGCTTTAAAGACCCTGAAGCCAACTAAACCCTAAATCTGAGCCTGATCCTAAAATAAAACCTAAACTAAACCCTAAGAACTACCACAAAATACAAATAAATTAAATCTATAAAATAAATAAAATAAATAATATAAATAAAATCTAATGAAGCTAAATACTAAACTCCACTGAGGCTATACCCTCACAATCTCTAAAAAATAGGCCATGGACCCAAGCTGGAGTAAACCCCATATCATCTCTAAGGCACTGGGAGCCCTATTAGATCTAAATCTGGACTTTAAAGAGCCCTGGCCCTAGATCTTGGGCCCAGGCCTGAGCTAAATGGTGGGCCTGAGCCATAGGCCCTGGGCTGGGCACAAGGCACCTAGAAATGGGCCCTGGGTGCATTAGATCACTGGATATCTAGGCCATTACTGGGCTCTGAGGCCCTGGGCCAGATCTAAATGTAAGATATCTGATATTCTAAGCTAATAAACTGAGTGATTGTCTGGCCTGCCCATCCTAATGATATCCTCTGGGCCACTGATAATACCACCAGGCCCTGAGCTTTAAAGACTGGTATAAGAAATGAGCACTAGAGCCAGGCCACTAATAATTGTAAGATCTGAGCTTGAGATCACTGAGGCCTGAGGCTGGGCCCTAGGCTAATTGCTAAATCCTGGGCCTGGGCCTGAGATGGGCCTATAAAATATAAAATTATAACAAATCTAATAGCCCTGGTATTTCTTGATCCCTCTCTGCCTAAGGCTGGGCCCTATACTGCTTGAAAAGAAATAAATCCTGGAGTAGTCCTGGGCCTAGCCTATTAACTTACCACTGACTAGGCCCTTAAATGCCTGGGTAGTGCTAAACTGGCTAAAGATAAAGAAGGCTCTACAAAATGTTCAGCTAGGCTTAACCACTGATTAATCTTGAAGCCTAACTGGACTATAAAACTGGGCTGAAATGGGCCCTGAAACTAAAAAGAATACAACTACTTAGAATATGGTAAAATAAAATAAATAACTAATAAACTACTTTCCTATGACTAAAAGAAATAACCTAAATAAGAGTCTTTAAAAGATATAAAATCAAAATAAAATGTAAAATGATAAATATCACTGGGCCCTATAAAAATGATAAAACTATCTTGGGCCTAACCTAAAAGGCCCTAATACTAAAGGCCCTCCCTACCTAAGCCCTGATCAAACAAAATTAAACTAATAACTATAGCCAAAGAATAATAAATAAAAACTGACCTAAAAGATAAATATAAGATAAATACTAGATCAAATTCACTGAATAAGATAAAATAAACTGTTACTAATAAGAACTAAAATAAAATAAATAAAAAATAAAATTAAAATAAAATAAAAATAAAATAAATAAAATACTAAAAAAAGAAATAAAAAAATAAAAAAACTAAACTAAAATAATGAAAAAAAAAAACTATTAAAATAAAAACATAAATAAAATAAAAAATAAAAATAAAAATAAAATAAACCTAAAATAAAATAAAATAAACTAAATAAAATGTAAACCTAAAATAATAAAATAACCAAATAAATAAAACAACTACTAAAATAAATAAAATATAAATAAATTTACTAATAAAATATAAACTTAAACCTAAACTACATATATTAAAATACTAAAATAAACCTTACTAATAAAAATATAAAAATAAACTAAATAAAAAAACTAAAATAAAAATAAAACTACTAAAATAAATAAAAAAAAAATAAAGATAAAATAAAATAAAAATAACTAACTAAAAAAATAAACTAAACTTAAAATCTAATTTAAATAAAATAAATAAAATAAAATAAAAAAAATAAAAAATAAATTAAAAGAAAAATGAAAATAAAATAAACTAAAATAAATAAAAAAAATACTAATAAATAAATGTATTTAAATTAAAAAATAATAATAAAACAAATAAAAAAAACCATAACTAAAATAAAATAAACTAAAATAAAACTAAACCCTAAAATAATAAATACAAATGGAAAAGCCCTAAGCCCTAAACCACAAAAACCTAAACCCTAGGCAAACCATAATCTAGCCTTACCACTGAAACCCAAACCCAACCCTAAACCCTAACTAAACCCATAAACAAACTTACTAAACTTATGACTAAAGTAATAAATAAAAAATCTAAACAAAAATAAAATAAAATAAAATGAAACTAAACTAAAACAAAAAAATAACTAAAAAATTGATAAAAATAAAAACAAAAAATAAATTAAAGTAAAATAAAACTAAACTAAATAAATATAAAATAAACCTTTAATAAAACCTAAATAAAATAAAACTAATTGTATAATAAAATAAAATAAAACCAAACTAAAAATAAAATAAAACCTAAACCTAAAAAAACAAAATAAATAAAAAAATAAATCTAATCCCTAAACTAAAAAAAAGACTTAAATAAAATAAAAGAAAATAAAATAAACTTAAACCTAAACTAAAATAAACTAAACTAAAATAAATAAAACCTAAACTAAACCTAAACCCAAAACTAAATAAAATAAAATATATTAAAATCAACTAAACATAAACTAAAATAAAACCTAAAATAATGGACAAGCATAAATGGAGGCGATTGAGGTGGTGGTTATCAGGTGGTTGGGGATCTAGGTCTTTGGTTGATATGGGTGGTGGTTGGGCATGGGATTATGGAGGACGAGACTAAACTTATAGCCATTGTGGTGGTGAGAATTGGGGATATGATGGTGGATCACCTACTAGAGGCTAGGTCATTGATGGGAGACAAACTAAATGGTGATCCGATCTACTGCTTATGGCTGTCTTTGGTAGAGATGGTTCAAGTTATCTAGTGTTTTGATTTGCTCTATGCAAGCTCATTTTTTATCTATGTCACAGCGAGTCTTAGAAAACTTGGTGTGTTACTTGGTTGATGAAATCAAAGAAAAGAATCTGTTGTTCTAAAAAAAAAAAATCTAAACCTAACTAAAACATGAACCCTAAACTAAATCTAAACCTAAACCTAAACCCTAAACTAAAATCCTAAATCTAAACCCAAAACTAAAACATAAACCCTAAACCCTAAAAATAAACCTAAAAACCTTGAAACTAAAAAGCTAAAAATCTACACCTAAATAATATATAAAAATAAACTAAATAAACTTATCAGAAAAAAAATAAAACCTAAAATAAAATAAAACCTAAACCTAAAAAATAAAATAAAAACCTAAACTTAAAAAAATAAAATTAAAATCTAAATAATTAAATAAAATAAAACTTAACTAAATAATAAACCTAAACCTAGACTAAACCTAAAAAATAATTAAACCTACTAAAATAAATAAAACTAAATTAAATAAAATAATAAAATAAACCTAAATAAAATAAATAATAAATAAAAAATAAATATAAAATAAATAAATAAACTAAATATAAACTTACTTGATTTTTTTTATAAAAAAAAACTCAAAATTAACCTAAACCGTAAACTAAACCTAACAAAAAAACCCTAAACCTAAAACCTAAAAACTTAAACAACTAAAATAGCAAATTAAACCACAAACACTAAACCTAAAACCTAAACCAAACCCAAACTAAACTAAAAAACCTAAAATTCAAATCTCCCCTTCTGCGACTCTCACGGCTTTAGTGTTCCCTTTCCTTTTTTTTGTGCTTGTTTTTTTGACCGATCACATTTTTCTGGTTTTTCTCTTGGTTTATGTGAGTTTCCTTGATCTTACAATGGTGGGCCGCTTTTCACTAGAGCTCTTCAAACTTGGAGGCGTTGGCTAAGGCTTCTGATTTTCAAGGTAATATCGATCGACACTATTTCTCGCTTTCTTAAGTCCTTCAAGGATGCTTTATCACATAAGAACACTTGCTCTAATGCTTTCAATTTAATCTCAACTTCTTTCGTGGAATGTGTTGTAATGTGCTCGGATCTTGATGTGGAAAAGGCGGCAAGCCCTTTGAATTTTCATTGGTAAATTTTCATTCTCCACTCTTGAAAGCATCAATCCTTCTTTCATAGCCTAAAGCTCTGGTGTATTTCTATCGATTTGATTGATCCTAGACATATCCTTATTTATATTTAATGATTTAGACTACTCAAGAGTCTTTGCTCGTCGCTCTTACTTTATGTACAATTATCAAATGAGGCTTTTGAAATGGTCTCTCTATTTGATGTCAAGAGAATCCCCAATTGTTCCTTTATGGTTAGCTTTTCCAAACATGAGGATACATTATGTTACCCATCAAGTCCTATTTGTAGTTGGGGCTCTCTTTGGTAGGCCCCTTCAAATAGATCAAGCCACCACCACGAGATCACGGCCATTAGTTGCTCATATTTTGGTTGAGATTGATATTACCAAATAGTACCCTAAAGAAGTTTGGATCGGTTTGAAAAAATTTGGGTATAATCAAAAAGTGGAATTTGAAAATTTTATTTTTTGCACACATTGTAAGATCCATGGTCATGATCACTCGAATGCTTTGTGTTACACCTAATCTTAAAAAGAAAAAAATTGCGATCCTAATCCCTCTAACAAATGAAAAAATAATAAGTTCACTTATGTGCCTAAAGTTACTCAAAAAGGAACTCACCCTCCTACCCCCCCTCTCCTTTATTACTTACATATTTGCCTATTGGAGAACAATAGCTTAAAATAATGATATTGAGGTTTGTGAAACTAATGATAACTTACCAAACATTGCTTCTACTTGTAATAATTTGGCATCTTAAGACAATCCCTTGACTCATATGAATCATAATGGTGATTTGAATGGGAACCTCAAGTTGGATCAAAATCAAAACTAATTGGAATTGTTCAAAAAATTTTGATAATTTGGTGGCAAAATCAAATAGTACTCATGGAAATGAAAAAAATTTTGCTATTAATGGTGCCAAAATCTCCTTCTATTACCCAGTGATACACATGCTAACCCCAATTTCTCAACCTAACTTATGATATTGAAGGGAAATCACCATTAGGAATGCTTTGATAGATACTGGTCCTATTACGAATATCACAAATCACTCTCTTTCAGATGGAGATACTTTGGACATAGATAGGCCTTTTCAAACTGTTATTAAAAAAATCCCTTAAAGCTAGAATGTTCACTAATAGCTCCACTAGAACCACTTGATCTTCTCTAACTTCCCATAAATAATTGTTTCATGTTTCTCTTCTTCTTGTTTTCATTTTTCAATTATCTCTTCTTTTTCTTTAACTTATTATGATCAATTTTCTTATTTGGAATGTTGGTATTGGGACTCTCAATGTCCACCATGTTAGAAGCCTTTTGCACTCATAACATAGCCTTACTTGTTGTTATTGAACCATTCATTCACTCTTCTAAGACCATGTTGCTAGAATGCTTGGCTTTCAAAATTTCTTTTATAATATTAGTAATAAAATTTGGTGTTTTGGAATAATTTAATCAACATCTCTATCCTTGATGAACTTCATCAATTGGTTAATGTTCAAATCCCATTGGGTGAATTTTTTGCTCTTGGTTCCTTTATTTATGCTTCTTGTAATATAGCTGGTAGGAACATCCTTTGGGATAACTTAAGAACCTTTGCCTCCTCTGTCAACAAACCCTGGTTGGTTGAGGGTGATTTCAACACTATTCGCTTCCTTGGAAAGAAGGGGAGGTTCTCTCTAACATTCATTCCATGGAAGACTTTTCTAATATGATTCTTGATTATGTCGATTGATATTGGTTTTTCAGGTTTTGACTACATGTGGCATAATTCTAGACTTTGGCAGTGGCTTGATAGGACCCTCTTTAATTCCCTTTGGATCAATCAATGGCCTCTTACTTTGGTTGAACATTTAAGCGAACTTTTATCGACCATGCTCACTTTTGATTTGTCAAAATTCCTCCACTTTATCCTCCCACTCCTTTTAGATTCCAAAATATGTGGATCCAACATAGTGATTTCATTAATGTTGTTTCCATTAATTGGCTATTCATCTTGATAATTCCATTAAAGGCATGATTCACCTTTGGCTTAATCTAAAAGGCTTAAATAAAATCTTAATTGGTGGAACAAGCATCATTTTAAAAATCTTTTTGCAAATCTCAAAAATATGGAACAACTTGTTTGCTCTCTTGAAGATGTCATTTTAGTGACTCTAATAAGCTTGATGAATTGAATCAGATAACTTGATTAATTATCAGAATATGGAGGAAACCTCTTGGGGCAAAGGGCTAGCAAACATATTGCTGATGGTGATAGAAATACAAGGTATTTCCATGCTCTTTTTAAAAAAAAGCCTTAAACTCTATTAGAAAAATCAAAAATGATAATGGCGGATTAATGACAATAATGATATTAAAGATTTTTTCATAATTCAAAATTTATTAAACAACAACCCTCCTTAGAAGCCATCTCCAACACATTTGATCTCTTGATCTAATGATGAAAACCACTTACTCGGTTGCATCCTACTGAGCGAGATTGGTAGTATTCTCAATAGCATGAACATTGATTACATTCTTACGAAGGCCACATGACTCAATTCTTTCAACATTGTTGGCCTATTATTAGGACTTACCTTGTTGATGCGGTTGCTGATTTTTTTGAGGGTAACCCTTTACCTAGATTTTTTTCTATCATTTCTATTATTCTCAGTCCCAAAATTAATAATCCTGAATCTTGGGGTGATTTTAGACCTATCAACCTTCGCACCTTCTTTCATAAACTCATTGTTAAATTAATTGCTAATAGAATTAGTCTGATGCTACATAAAATTATTTCCCCCAAGCAAACTGGCTTTGTTAAAGGTAGAGCAATATATGATAACATACTTCTAGCACAAGAACTAATTCATGACATTGACATCCCTATCAGAGGTGGTAACATCCTTTTTAAAGTATACATCACTAAAGCTTTTGACAACCTCTCTTGGGATTTCCTTTTTCAAATTCTTCATTTGCTTAGGTTTTCTGGTTATTTTATCCGCCTCATCAAAAATTTCATTATAAATGCTTGGTTCTCTATTATCATGAATGGTGAATCCCAAGGTTTTTTCCCTTCAAAGCATGGTTTGAGATAAGGGATCCCCTTCTCTCTTTTATTATTGTGTTGTTGAATATCTATCAAGAGTGAATGATCTTTTTTTACAATAATCTAGGATGTTTTATAGAACTCAAGGTGGTCTTCCTGTTACTCATCTTAGTTTTGCTGATGACTTTATAATCTTTTGCAATGCCTCAATTCCTCACATTAAAACTATTAAGAATCTTTTAAATAAATTTGGCAATGAAAGCGGTCTTTTTCTCAATGAAGGCAAAAGTTGTTTCATTCCTTCTCCTAAAATCCCTAGCAATAGGACCAATCAAATCTTGAGAATTACTAATTTTCAACAACAACAACTTCCTATTAAATATCTTGGTGCTCCTCTTTTTAAAGGTCAAAAAAGATCTCACCTTTTTTATGAGCTAATCCAAAAATTCTCTAATAAAATTTTTGTTTGGGAATTTCACTTACTTTCATTTGGTGGTAGGCTAACTTTGATTAATAGCACCCTTAACTCCATGCCTTTTTATCTCATTCAAACCATTGTCGACCAACTCTATCATTAATAGAATTGGCTCATTAACAAATTTTTCTGGGGATCTAACAATTCCTCTAAAAAAATGCACTAGACCTCTTGGTATAAAACCTGTGGCACTTTTGCTGAAGGTGGTCTTGGATGTAAACTAATCAAGGAAACTATCACTAATTTTTCTTATAAACTTTGGTGGAATTTTAGGAAAAATAATAGTTTATGGGCTAATTTCATGACTGCTAAATACTGTCAGGGAAAGCACCCTCTCATTTGCCCCTATAAAGCGGGAGACTCTCCTGTTTGGAAAATACTTTGTTCCATTAAATGGGATGTTGAATCCTTAATTTCCTGGGGGATTAACTCTGGCTCCTCTTTCTTTTGGCAAGACAACTAGACTGGAGGTGGGTCCATTAACGACTTACTTTCTACCCATTCCACTACTGCTTTTAAAGTGAACTCTTTATGGAAGAATAATATATGGAACAATAGTAAGCTTATTGATTATATTCCTCCCTCTCTTTTAAATAAGCTTACTACTATTCCTATCATTCTTACCAATCAAGATCAGATCCTTTTTAAGCTTTCACATAATGGTGATTTCAACTTTAAAAATGTTTGGATTCACATTAAAGAAACTCATGATTTTCCTATGTGTTTCTAAACTTTGGAACAACAATATCCTACTTCTTATTCTATTCTTACTTGGCATATTTTGAAAAAATTTCATCCTGTGGACTCCTTGTTGTGGGGTAAAGGTTTTCAATTACCTTCAAAATGCCAATGTTGTTTTCACATTGAGAATGTGACTCATATTTTTGTTAATGGGGCCATTGCTTCTAAACTTTGGATTTGGTATGATGACTTTTTTAACATTGTCATTTTCAATGGTTCTTTAAGTTTATATCAACTTCTTGAAGTTTATTTTGACAACACTAGTAAAGGACACATTAAAGTCATACTATCACTCTTATTTGGTTCATATGGATGGACCAAAATGATGCAAAACATCATGAGATGCCTATGAATCACATAAGGATAATTAGAACTAAAACAAAATCATGACTTATTTAATGCCAATTTAATTAAATAATTCAAAGGTTGCAAATTTGTGGCCAATAAACTGGGTTTTAACTTGTTAGATCACCAATCGTAAAGATGACAAGATTGTTTATTGGGTAAAATCATCATACTAACACTATTAAAGTTAACCGATGGCTCTGTCTCTCATAAAGGTTCAGTGGTGGTATTTTCAAAAATCTTAATGGAAAAGTCCTATGTGCCTTTGCTTACCCCCTTAATCCCTGTTCTGTTCCTTTTGCTGAGCTCATGACAATGTACAAAGCTCTTAAGATTTGCCTTCAAAAGGTTAGCTCAATATTTGGATTGAGGTGGATGCCCTTCTGATTGATCTCTTGACTTCCACCAAAATGGGCAATCTTGGTGTACTACCTTCTTAAGCAAACTAGAACTCTCCTTGCCCAACTCTACTTTAAAATCACTCATGTATGGCATGAGGGTAATGCATGTGCTGATTATCTGGCCAATCTGGGTGCTAGATTGGATGGTATAAAATTCTTTGATCAACTAACCCTTCTAAACATTTGCATGGCTTGGTTAATCGGCAATGGGTTTCCTTATCTCAAATTAATCTAACCTATTGGATTCACTTTGTTTCAATACCTCTTTTATTGCATGATCATTTTCTATTTCTGTTATTTCTTTGGTCTTTGTTGCATCAACTTATATTTATTTACTTGTTGATCTCTGTGGCATGTGATGTTGGTTTAATTATCTTAGCTTTAACTGGGAGCTTACTGCCTCTACTATTTTTTACTATTAATGTCTTCTTGCTTCTTTGGAATTTCTGATGCATCATCATATTACTGCGGTCCTTTCGAGCTAAGTGGCATCTTTGGTTTAATTATAACCTTGTTTGGGGTCTTCTTGTTCTGATGCTACATCTAAGTTAAAGGTTTAATTGTTGGCTATTGGGCATTTGGGCCTTTGTCCAGATCTTGAGTTGGTTTAATGTATTTGTTGAATGTATATACTAACCCCTTACATACCTACAAGGAAAAAATTGCAATACCTTTGTTATTATTAATGGTTCTTTGTTTGGTATTGTTTAATGAATTCCTTTCGGTCGATTTCTCACGAGGAGGGTAGTTCTCTTGCTAGCCTAATTTCTAAAATTTCATTGATAATACCCTTTTGAACCCTTATGGTAGCTCTTGCTCTTGCTTTTATTGGCTTATCCTATGGTTGCAATAACTAGTGTTGTTTAACTATTGTTGGATTTTGGATTCATTGTCTGGCTAACCTTGTTTTTTTAGCTATTTATTGATTGTGTTCTTCTATCTTTGCTATTCTCATCAGGATGATCAATTAATGTTGTTTTTACCTTTTGGCTCTATTAAAATTGTGATCCAACTTATTGGTAATTATTGTCTGATGTTGGCGATCGGATTATTGCTCCTCATCTTTTAGGGTTTTGTTTTGTTTTTTTTTTAGTTGGCCTTTATTGAGGTTGTACGCAACATGGCTTTTATTTTTTTACCTTGGTTTCTTATCTCACATTTTTTTGAATGTTTGTGCTTAAAACACAGGATCTTCTTGTTTTCACCCTATTTTTTATATCCAGTTCTAGTCTTGGCGGACCTCTTCCTTAACTATATAGGATTTAACTTATGCATTGTATAATTTGAATGGTTGGTTTTATGGCCAACTTGCTATATTTTCTTTCTTGGTTGTTGGATGGTGCGGATCATTGAGTCTTTTATCCGACAAGCATTATTGTTGTTTATCTAGTTAAGTAGGGTGATGTTGGTGTTGTCTTACTGATTGTTTTGCCCAACCTCATATTCCCAATTTTCCAAGAGAGATTTTGTAATTTCCTATTCAATTTTATTAATTCCTTGCAGGTTTGGACTTCCTTTATGGCTTCTCATTTGCCTTTAATGTGGTTGTGGGTTTATGCTAGCTTGATCATCTTTATGGAAGGTTTTTTGGTGATTATCTTTTGAACCCTTTCTATTGCTACTTTACATCTCTATTTTTTATTGGAATTTTATATGGTGGGTGTAATTTTTGTTTTATTACTACCCTTGTATTTCTGGTATTTATCTATTTCTTCCCTTTTCTTTCTCACTATTTTTTTCTTTGTTAACAAGCTGATTCGATTTCTCTTCTTTGTTTATCCCCTTGGCTCTGTTCAAATGGTGCAAAACCTGATTATTCATCGATTATTTGGATCTTTACATATGCTCTATTTACTCGAATGGGTGGACTTTTGGCGACTTGTTGGTCTATGGGTTGTTGGTGACGGATTAATACTCTACATGCTATTTACGGGGTTTTGGTTTGTTTTGTTCACAAGCCTCTTGAAGTTGTTGGTGATTGGTGGCTTTTTTTTGAATCTCCTTATTGGTGTATTATATTCTTATCATCTGAATTCTATGGACTACTTTATCTGCTGCTCTTTTCTCATCTTCTTTTAGTTAATCTTGTATCTATTGCACTATTTATTCTAAATGAGTGGTTCTTTGGTCAGCTAGCTGATTATCATTATCTTGGCTGTTTATTGTCTTGGATATTTGCTATCCTTGTTTCTCAGGATTCCAATGTTTGCTCTATCTTTGTTGGTTGTAGGACTTTAGGGTCCTATGTTCAGCAAGTTGTTTCTGACTTTGTTGTTCTGATTGTTTTTGGTCATTAGTTTGCAGGCGCTTTTGATCCATGTTTTTTATGCTCTATCTACTTTACTAACTATTGCAATGCCTACTCGATTGAGAGGTCTATGCCATCTTCTTTGTCCCTCTCTTGGCTATCTTGTCTTTGTATGTTGGCTATTTTTTATCTTGGTTATCCGCTATCTTGTTTTTTTTGGATTCTAATGAGGACCCTAATTTGAATCCCCATTTTGATTTATCCTCTGGTGGGTTCCAATGTTGCACTAACTATTTTGTTGTTAGGGTTGGCTTTCTGATTGCCCTTGCTATTTGTGTGGTACTATTCATTTTCACGATAGGTGATCTATATTAACTACTCTTTGTTTCTATTCCCATCGGTTGATTAGGCTTGTCTTTGGTATCTCCTTGGAATGCAATGTCTATGAATGGGTGGAACTATGGACAACTATTTACCTTTTCTTGTCTTGGTGTCTTGGTTGTTTGTTGATGGATTATCCAATTTTGTCCGACATCTTTCTCTTTGGTAGTTACTATCTTTATTTGGTGCTATGTTTGGTATTGGGTTATCGCCTTCCTTTACAAATGCTTTTGCCAACTCTTGATATGTATATTAATAAGGGTTTGTTCACATCTTCATTCATTATTATGATTGGGCTCATTTTGGACTTTACTTCTCTAGTACTCTTGGCGAAAGATTCATATATATATATATATATATATATATATATATATATATATATGCTATATATATATATATATATATTTATATATATATTTATATATTATATATATATATCATATATTTGGATGTTTTACTTATATCATCGACTTGCTTAATTTGCTACCTCTTCTCTTGTTTTCTTATGGATGGTTTTCTTTGGCCTATTTCATATGTATAAGTATCCTCATTAATGTTATATTGATGATAATTTTCTGCTTTTTTACAATTTCCTCTATATTATATAGTTTTGTTTAGGTTTGTAGGTAATAAAGCCCATAAGAATTTCAACAATTATCTTCTCAGGTTTGTTGGCTATGATGGGTGATGATTTCACTCCCTTTTGGTTTGGTAGTAGCTCTTGTGATGTAACCCTTAAGTTTGGATGCATATTTGCATCGCCCCAACTTATTGTGACTAAGCTGAGCTTTCTCTATCAAATTCTTTACTATCATTCTCGATTATGTTGTTTTCATATCATTGTATACGTATTACCTTCTAACTTCTTTTATTTAGATTTGCGGTGCTTCTCTCTTGTCCTCTTGGTTTGCTCCATAGTGTCATGCATTCTCGTCCTCATTGGCCATCTTCCTTTGGCTTTTTATGTTAATCTAATTGTATCTTTTTATTGCTTTAATGTCTTCTTTTGCTTTTGGATGTACTTAGATAGGGGATTTACTCCTTAGGCTGAATGTAGCTCTTTGAGCAGTAGTTTTGGAGTTTATCTCCTTTAAGGACCTTGTAACCCTCTTTTTATGGAAATAAAATACCCCCTACTTGGGGTTTCCCTAAAAAAACCCTAAACCTAACCAAAACCTAAACCCTAAGCATAAAACAAAACCATTAAACCATAACCACTAAACCCTAAACTCTAAACCTACTCTAACCTAAACCCACAAACCCCAAACCCTAAAACTAAATAAAATAAATAAATTAAAAAATAAACCTAAGCCTAAAACCAAATAAACCTAAACTAAAATGGTAAATTGATGACAAGAACATATAACAAACTCATAGATCTTGCGGTGGAAAAAGTGGATATCACTAAAATGGATAAAAAATAAAACGGAGGTTCTATGGTGGTAAAAAATAAAATATGATGGTGGATCCAACTACTAAAATGGTTTTGATAAAAGAAAATAAAAGAATGATCGATTCAACTTAAAACTATGCCTTTGGTTTTGATCTAAACTTATGTCTTAGAGAACTTGGGGTGTTAGGTGATAAATAAAAAGAAGAAATGTTGAATCTAAATTTGTTCTATTTTAAAATAAAATAAAATCAAAACCAAAACCAAACTAAAACACAAACTAGACCAAAATAGCTCAATAAAACCCAAAACCTAAAATATAAACTAAACCCTAAACTAAAACTTAAACCTTAAAAACCTAAATAGACCCTAAAAAAGAAACAACTCTAAAGCTAAAAACCCAAAAAATCTAAACCTAAACTAAATAATAATAAACTTAAAAACCTAAAATAAAATAAAAAAAATAAATAAAATACCTAACAACCTAAAAATAAATAAAACCTAAAACTAAATAAAAAAATAAACTTACCTAAAATATTAAATAAAACTCATAAAATAAATGACTAACTAAACTAAAAATACTAAGATAAAAACAACTAAATAAATAAATAAAAATAAAAGATAAACCTAAATAAAATAAAAGATAAAATATAAATAACTACATACCGGTTTGCTTAATAAAGAAACTAAAACCCTAAATAACTAACCACAACCTACATTCTAAAGTTTAAACCCAAAGCTAAACCCTAAACCCTAAAACCATAAACCATAAAAACACTCCCTAAACCCTAAATCCAAAACCATGAAAAACCCAAATCCCTGAGCCCTAAAACTAATAAACCTAAAAGCATAAACACAAATGCCAAAACTAAAAACCCTAAACAGAAACCAAACCTAACCTAACCTAAACCACAGAAGAATAAAAGGTAACTAAATAATAAAAAGTAAACCTAAACCCTAAAACCTAATAAACTAAATAAATCTAAATCCAAGAATGGGTAGAACATTGACAAAACATCACTAAAGGCTACCATATCTAGTGAAGGTGGAGGTGGCAGGCCTGGTGGTGGGAGATCTAATGGAGGTGGTGGTCAAAGCCGTGGTGGTTATGGGGCTGGGAGGAGCGGCGGAGGTTACAACCATAGTGATGGAAAAGGGAGAGATTGAGGATATGATGGTGCATCTAGCTACTGAGGTAAGGCTTTTGATGGGAACTAAACTAAAGAATGGTTGATCGATACCTATGAAATTGTGTCTTTGGTTTTCCTCATGTGTGTTCATTTTGATCTATGTATAAAATTTCTTAGAAAACTTGGTGTGTTACTTGGTTTATGAAATCAAAAGAAGAAATGTTGATTAAACTCTGTTAAAATAAAAAAAAGCCAAACCAAAAACTAAACAAAACCTTAACCCTAAACAAAACTAAACCCTCAACCCTAAACCTAAACACTAAAAACCAAAACCCTAAATCCACAAATCCTAAAACCTAAACCTTAAATCATAAACCATAAACCCAAACCCTAAACCCCCAAACCTAAACTAAAAAAAAGCTAAAAAAAATCTAAACTAAATTAAATTAAACTAAAGTAAAATAAATAAAAAAACCTAACATAAATAAAATAAAAACCTAAGCTAAAACTTAAACCTAAACCTAAATCAAAACCTAAAAACAAAATAAAATAAAAAATAACAACTAAACTAAAATAAAATAAATAAAAATTAAAACTAAACTAAAAAATTAAAAACCTAAATAAAATAAAAATTAAACCTAAAATAAAAATAAAATAAACCTAAAATAGAAAATAAATAAATAAAAACCTAAACTTAAAAATAAACCTAAAATAAAACCCAAAAATAACTAATAATAAACTAGCTAAAACTAAAAAACATAAACCTAAAATCAAAATAAAATAAACTGATCCTAAACTAAATAACCTAAACAAACTGACTAGAAAATAAAATAAAATAAACTAAAATAAATAAACCTAAAATTAAAAAATACTTAAAATAAACCTAAAATTTAGGCCTAAACTTAAACAAAAATAATCCACAACCTAAACCTAAAAGAAAAAAAAAAATGAATAAACTAAAAAAAAATTAAAAATAAAACTAAACTAAAATAAACTTACAAAACATAAACAAAATACTAATAAAAAACCCTAACTAAATAAAATAAACAAACTAAAATAAAAATAAACTAAATAAAATAAAAAAAATAAAGATAAACTAAATAAACATGAAACTGGTTTACTCTAAATGAGATAAATAATAATAATAAATAATCTTAACCATAAACTAAACTACAAAACCTTAAACCCTAAGCATGACAATGACCTAAACTCTAAACCTGAAACAAAATCAAAACTGACCAAACTGAGCCCTAACACAAAAAACCCTAAACCCTAGGCCTGAGCCAATAAATCTTAAAACCTAAACCTGACAAGGCCCAAACCTAGGCCTAAACTCAAACCCTGACCCAAACTGAGCCTAACCTAAAAACACTAAACCACTAAAACCTAAACTAGACTAAATATAAAAAGAAATAAATATAAATCTTAAAGCTAAATATCAAAAGATAAATAATAAAACTTAACTAAACCTAACCTAAACCTAAAAATAATAAAACTAAAACTAAAATAAAATAAAATAAATAAAACCTAAAACTAAAAATTAAATTAACCTAAAGTGAAACTAAATAAAATAACTAAGCTAAAATAAAATATTACATAAAATAAAATAAAATAAAAAAACTAAATAAAACCTAAACTAAAATAAACCTAAAATAAATAAATAAACCTAACTAAATTAAAATAAACTAAACTAAAAAGAAAACAAAATAAACCTAACTAAACTAAAATAAACAAAAAAACATAAACTAAATAAACCAAACTAAATAAAATAAATAAACTAAAAATAAAAACCTACTAAAAATTAAAAAAAAAAACCTAAAATAAAACCTAATTGAGCCTAAAAATAAAATAAAAAAAATCTAAACTAAAATAAAATAAACTTACTTATAATAAATAATAAAACTAAACTAAAAAAATGATCATTAACTAAACTAAACAAAATAAAATAAAACCTAAATGAAATAAATAAACCTAAAATAAATAAACTAAAATAAATAAATAAAACTAAATAAAATAAAATAAATGTAAATAAACTAAATAAACCTGACCATTTGCCTAAGACCCTAAACCCTAAACCCTAAATCCTAAACCACAAACCCTAAATCTAAAACCACAAATTCTAAAAAACAAAACTAAACTAATAAAACCCTAAAAACTAAACCCAAACCCAAAAATACACTAAAACCCTGAACCCTAAACCTAAATTATACTACTGAGCCACTAAAACCCTAGGCTTTAAAACCTAAAACCAAATTTAACTTAACTAAAATAAACCTATTAATTTAGTAAATAAAAAACCTAAACTAAATAAAATAAAAAAAAAAAAACCTAACTAAACCAAACTTAAACCTAAAAATAAAATAAACTAAAACTAAAATATAATAAAATATAATAAACTAAACTAAAAAATAAAATATCCAAAGAATAAAACCTAAAATAAAATAAAATAAACCTAAACTAAAATAAAAATAAATTAATAAAAAATAAAATAAAACTAAACCTAAAATAAACTAAAATAAAATAAAATAAAACCTATAAACTAAAAAAAAAAAAAAAATAAGCTAACTAAAATAAACAAAATAAAACACTTGTATAAACTAAAAATAAAAATTAAAATAAATAAAACCTAAATCTAAACCTAAAATAAACTTAACCTAAACTTAAACCTAAAATAAAATAAAATAAAATAAACTAAAATAAACCTAAACCTAAACTAAAAATAAAACCTAAAAGTAACCCAAAGTAAAAAAAACCTAAATAAAAAAAAACAAACTAAACCTAAAAAAATAAAAATAAACTAAAACAAAATAAAATAAAATAAAACTCAATTAAAAGTAAACATAAACTAAACCTAAACCTAAAATAAACTAAAATAAACCTAAACTAAACTAAATAATAAAAATAAATAAAATATTAAATAAAAATAAAATAAACCTAAATAAAAAAAATAAAAAAATAGAATAAACTCTAGAAAATAAATTAATTAAATAAACTAAATAAACTTAAACCTATCAGTTTACTTAGTTCTTTTTTAAATAAAAAACTCATAAACCCTAAATCTTAAACCCTAAACACTAAACCCTAAACCCTAAAAGCATAAACCCTAAAACCTAAAACCTCATAAACCCTAAACTAAACCAATAAAACCTAAACCCTAAACCCCAAACCCTAAACTAAACTAGTAACTAAATAAAGTAAGAAATAAACTTAAACCCTAAACTATTAACCTAAACCTAAACCCTATGAATGGGCAAAACCTTGAACACACCTCGCCTCTAGATCATGGAGGCAAAGGCGATGGAAAGATTATCCAGGTGGTGGGGATTTGGAGGTTCTAGTGGATATGGAGGTTGTGGTCAGAGCGGTGGTTGTTGTGGAGGCAGGAGGAGCAACAGAGGTTACATCCGTGGTGGTGGTGAATGGAGAGATTGGCGATATGATGGTGTATCCCGCTATTCAAAAGGTCGGGGTGGTTATGATGGCAACTGCAGAAATAGAAGAATGGTCGATCCGATCTGCTACTTATGGAACTTTGTCTTTATAGTAGAGATGATTTTAGTTATCTAGGGTTTTTGATTTGCTTTATGCATGCTCATTTTTGATCTATGTCATCTCTTGTGTCTTAGAAAACTTGATGTGTTGCTTGGCTGATGAAATCAAAAAGAAGAAATGTTGAATCTGAATTTATTCTCTATTAAAAAATTTAAAAAGCTTAAAACTAAAACCTAAACCCTAAACCTATACAAACCCTAAAACCATAAACCCTAAACCCTAAACCCTAAACCATAAACCCTAAATCCTAAAACACTAAACCATACCACAACTAAAAGATACCACACATACCAATAGACTCTAAAACCACTACCACTAACCCTGACCACTAAACTCTAAACCCTACATAAACTTTCCCTAACTTAAAACCTAAACCCTAAACAAACCCTAACCTAAACCTAAAATAAAATAAAATGAAATAAAACTAAACTAAAATAAAATAAATAAAATAATCTAAACTATAAAACAAAAATAAAATACCTAAATTAAATAAACCTTATTGTAAATAAATAAAATAAACCTAAACAAAATAAAAATAAAACTAAATAAAAAAACTATTAAATAAACCTAAACTAAATAATTAAAAAAAAAATCTAAACCTAAAATAAATAAAATAAAATAAACCTAAAATAAAATAAACTAAACTAAAATAAATAAAACCTAAACCTAATCTTAAACTCTAAATAAAATAAAATAAAATAAACTAAAATGAACCTAAACCTAAACTAAAATAAAATAAAATAAACAAATTGTCTAAAAAAGTAAACTAAAAATAAAACCTAAAAAAATAAAATAATAAAACCCTAAAACCTAAACTTTGAAAAATAAAATAAAAACCTAAACCTAAACCTAAAATAAAAATCAAAACCTAAACATGAAATATAAAATAAAATAAAAATAAACTAAAAAATAAGCATAAACCTAAACCTAACATAAAAAATAAATTAAAATAAAAAATGTAAACTAAAATAAATAAATGTAAAATAAATAAACTAAACTAAATACAAATAAAAAAACTTAAATCAAATTTTAAAAAAATAAATAAACTAAATAAAATACTTATACTTTGCAAAATGTTTTTAAAACCATAAACTAAACCCAACTATATGTTAAAACAACCTTAAACCTAAAGCAACAATATAAACATAAAACCACAAATAAACCCTAAAACCCTAAAATCCTAAACTAACCTAAACTAGGCCTACTAAACCTAAAAAACCATGAGACTGACCTGGCTATCCTACTGGGACAGGCCCTGACTCAAACCCCAAATGGCTGAGGCCCCTGATCTGACCTGAGCTTTAAAATAACCACTGAGCTACATTCTTCTGAAACTAAGGCCAAATCTCTCCACAACCACTGACCTGGGCCTGACCAGGCCACAGGCCACTACTACCACACCCTGAACTGAGCCTAACCAATGTCTGAGCTTTAAACCACAAAAAATAATAAAGCTACCCAAATAAAATATAAAACCTACTAAATGTAAACATAAAATACCTAAACACCTATTAATAAAATTTATTAAATAATAATAAAATAAAAAACTAAATTAAAATAAAACCTAAATAAAATAAAATCTAAAATAAAAATTAAAATTAGATAAGCCTAAAATAAAATTAAATAAAAATTAAATAAAAATGTAAATAAAAATTAAAATGAAAATTAAAAATTGAATAAACTATAATAAATGAAAAATAAATTAAATAAACATAATCCTACTAATTTGAATTTAAAAAAATAAAAATAATAAAAAATAAACCCAAAAACTAAACAACCAAAACAACCTAAACCTAAAAGCCCAAACCACAAGCTTTAATAAATAAAGCTAAACCACAAAACATAAACTAAACCACAAAACCATAAACTAAACCATAAAGTAAACCCCCAAAATAAAAAAACCATAAATAAAAGGTTAAAATTAAACCTAAACTAAATAAAACCTAAAATAAATTAAATAAAAAAATAAACCTAAATAAAATAAAATAAATTAAAACTAAATGAAACTTAAACTTAAACCTAAACCTAAAAATAAAATAAATAAAAAAATAAAAACTATCTAAAATAAATAAATAAAACCTAAACTAAATAATAAAAAATATAATAATAAAAATAAAAACCTAAAATAAAATAAACCAAACATAAAAAAAATAAATAAAATAAAACTATATAAACTAAACTTAACCCTGAGCCTTAAAAGACAGGCCTAAACCACAATGAACCCAGACCACTGAGCCCAAAACCAAACCCTAACCCAAACTGAGCCACAATAAACTCAGACCAACAAAATAACCACAAATGAGCCAAATGAGCCAACCACTAACTGAGCCCTTCTAAAACTAAATAAAACTAATAAGATAAATAAATTAAAGATAAAATAAAATAAAACCAAACCTAAATTAAAAATAAAGAAAATAAAATAATAAAACCTAAACTACTTAAAATTAAATAAATTAAAATAATAAACTAAAATAAAATAAAGAAACTAAACTAATAAAAATAAAATAAAAAATAAAATCTATAAAATAAAACCAAATAAGAAAATTAAAAATAAAATAAAATAAAACTAAAATAAAAAATAAACTAAAACATAAAATAAATATAAATTAAAACTAATACTAATATAAAACCCTACTAAACAAAATATAAACTAACCCAAACCTAAAATAAAATAACCACAAACCTAAACAAATAATATAAAATAATTAAAAATAAACCTAAACTAAATTAAAATAATAAAACCTAAAATAAACCTAAAATAAAACCTAAGACCTAACCTAAAAATAAAATAAAAACATAAACATAAACCATAAAAATAAAACCTAAACTTAAAATAAAATAAAAACAAAACTAAAATAAAATAAACTAAAAAACCTAAAATAAAATAAAAATTAAAATAAATTAAAATAAATAAACTAAACTAAATAAAAAAAATAAACTTATTTAAAACTAAAAAAAATAAAAATAACTAAGATAAATAAAAATTAAATTAATTAAAATAAAAGAAACCTAAACCTAAAATTTATACTTAAACCTAAATCCTAAACTATCCCTAAAACCAAAACCCATAAACCTAAACCTCCCTAAACTTGAGATAACCACTCTAAAAATCCTAAAAAATTGTGCTAAACCCTACTAACCTAATACCACTACTTAAATGGGCCATATACCACTGGGCCCTAAAACCTGACCATAAAGCTAAATCCTAACACCAAAATGACCTCAAACCCTAAACCATACTAACTTAACTAAAACTGATAACCTTGCCTCTCATAAACTAAAACCTAAATAAAATACTATAAAATAAAACTAAGATAAATAAAATTATAAACATCTAACTGAAAAAACAAATAAAACCTATAAAAAAAAATCATAAATCATCAAAAAAAACACTAAATCCAAACCTTAAACCCTAAACTAAATAAAAACTACCAACCCTACCCTAAACCTACTAATCTTGAAATAAACCTAAACCTTTAAATAAACTAAATAAAATAAATAAAATAAACTAACCAAAATAAATAATAAAACATGACTAAAGACTAAACTTTAAAAAAATAAAAATGAAAGATGAGGGTAAAATAAAATAAATAAAACTCTGACTAAACTAAAATAAAAACCTAAAGAAGATATAAACTTAACCTTGTAAATAAAATAAAATTAAAAAAATAAAATAAAACTAGGAAAAACCTTAACTAAAAATAAAACTAAAATAAATAAAATAAAACCTAAACCCTAAATTTGAAAAACACTAAACTTAAAATATAAATAAAATAAACCGTAAATTAAATTAAAATAAGAAATCAAAACCTAAAACTAAAAAACTAAACTAAACCTAAACTAAATAAATAATATAAAACTAAAAAATAAACTTAAGCAAACTAAAAATAAAACCTAAAATGAAATATAAAACTAAACCTAAAAAAAAATAAAATAAAATCTAAACTGAAAAAAATAAAAAATAAAACCTAAAATAAAACTAACTAAAATAAACTAAAATAAATAAACCTAAAATAAATAAAATTAAATAAATAAAATAAAAATTAACCTAAATAAAATAAAAAAAAATAAAATAAATAAATAAATAAACAATAAACAAACTATGAGTTTAACTAATTTAAAAAAGAATAAAAAATAAAACTAAAAAGAAAACCCTAACCCTAAACCCTAAACCCTAAAATTAACCCTAAACACTAAACCCTAAACCCTGAACTGTAAACCCTAAAACCTATAACCACAACCCTAAAATAATCCTGACTAAAAACCTAAAACTTAAAACTAAATAAAGCCTACAAATAAAAAAAAAATAAAAAAAAACTTAAACCTAAATAAAATAAAATAAATAATATTAAAGAAAAATCAAAACTAAAACCAAAACCTAAACTTAAAAATAAAATAAAATAAAAAATAAAAACTAAATTGAAATAAAATAAATAAAAACTTGAACTAAACTAAAAAAAAAAAAAATAAACATAAAATAAAACCTAAATAAAATTAAACCTAAATGTTAAATAAAATAAAATAAAACCTAAATGTTAAATAAAAATAAAATAAAAACTAAATAAAAATCTAAACCTAAAAAATAAATCTAAAAATAAATAAAAAATAATACTTAAACTTTAAACTAAAAAAAATCCTAAACTTAAAATAAAAACTAAATAAATTAAACCTAAACCTAAACTAAAATAAACAAAACTAAAAAAATAAAACCTAAATCTAAACTTAAAATAAACTAAACCTAAATCCTAAACTAAATAAAATAAAATAAACTAAAAATAAACCAAAAATAAAAACCTAAAACCTAAACCCTAAAAAATAAAATAAAAACCTAAACCTAAACATAAATAAAACCTAAACCTAAACCTAAAAAAAAAAAAACCTAAAAAAAAATAAAATAACAATAAGTAAACTAAAATAATATAAAACTAAACCTAAAAAATAAATAAATAAATAAAGATAAAATAAACTAAACTAAATAAAAATATAACATATAAAATAAACTAAATAAACCTAAACCTACCATTTTACTTAATTTTTTAAAAAAAAATTCTAATCGTTAAAGCCTAAACCATAAACCCTAAACCCTAAACCCCTTAACTAAAAAACTAGAAAACTAAAATTAATAAAATAAAATTAAACTAACCCCTAAACCCCTAACAAATTAAAAACTAAAACCTAAAAATAATAAAACTAAAGCTAAAACTAAAAAAACTAAAAACTAAAACTAAACTAAAACCCTAATAAAAGCTAATAAAGACCTAAGCCCTAAAAAGAACTAAACCTAAACCCAATAATAAAACTAAAACCCCCCACCCAAAAAAAACTAAAAATAATAATAACTAAACTAATAAAAACAAAAACCTAAACAATAATTAATAAATTAATAAACTAACAAAACTATCCCCCCCCCAGTTAAAAAAACTAAAGTTAAATGCTAAAAATTTAAAATTAATAAAATAAAAAGAAAAAAAATAATAAAACTAATAAAAACTAAATTAAACATAAAACATAACTAATAAAACTAAAAAAACCTAAACCTTAAAAGCCCCAAAATTAATAAAAAAAACAAAATAAGTATAATAAAATCCCCTAAATAAAATTAAAACTAATAAAAAATGAAAACCCTAAAACAAAACTAATAAAAAAAACTAAAACCCTTAATAACTAAAAACTAAACAAAATTAATAAAAAAACCTTAAAAAACCCTGAACCCTTAAACCTAAAAAAAAAACTAAACTAAAATAATAAATAAAAAAACCTAAACCCCTAAACCCTATGATAAATTAAAAACAAAAATGAAAACCTAGACCCTTCCAGCATCCCCTTCCCATCTCGAGCTGTAGCGATTCTTGAATCCCTTTCCTTTTCATTTTCTTTCTCAGCATTTCTGGGTTGGTTTTCCAGAAATTTCTTCTGGCTCAGCTTCGGATCTTTGACCTTTGGTCGATCCTTATTCATTTCTTAAGTGCCACCATTTTCCATGGCAGCAAGTTTTGTGAATACTTTGGGAAAATAAAATGCTCCAGCTGCTCCATCTTGGGCTTCCGATTTATTGGGTATAGCTAAACCTTTTGCCTCTAAATTCTTCAAAGATGCATTATCTGGTAAGGATTCTTCAACTTGTTCTAATCTTTCTTTAAGCCTGGTTCATACGATCTTCACAGGTGTTGCAACTATTATCTGCTTTGACTTGGATATTGAAAAACTAGCTAATTTATTTTTGGCATCCTAGTATGGAGGAAATTCAATTTTTCTTCCATGACTTGAATATTTCCAGTGTTTTTGATTGGTTTACTAGATGGTCGACATGTGTTGATTAAATTTTCTAATGACTTTGATTATAGTCATATGTTTGCTCGCTGATCTTATTATGTTAAAAAATATCAAATGTGTATTCTAAAATGAACTTCATTTTTTTTTACATTAAAGATGAATCTCCTATAGCACTTGTTTGGTTATCTTTACCTAATCTTCAGGTTCACTTTATTAATTATCAATTCTTGCATGATGAGGGTTCTATTTTCAGTAGACCCTTGCAAATCGATCAAGCAACCACAACAAAATCTAGGCCATTGGTTGCTCGTATCCTTGTTGAAATTGATGTAATAAAGAAATTTCCTAGGGACGTGTAGATTGGATTGGAGAAATATGGATATTTCCAACAGGTCGAGTTTAAAAAATTCCCTACTTTCTACAATCATTGCAAAACTCATGGCCATGATGTATCAAAATGTTTTGTTACTCATCAACATCTTCAAAAGAAAGTGGTTACAAATCCTAAGGTTTCTGGAAAAATTAGAGATTTAAAATTTGATAAAAGAAATTCTGCTTTAAATGAAAAGGATAATGGCGTTGTTAATGAAATTATTAATGTTTGTAATGATGTTCCTAATGTTTCTAATGTTGTTCCCAATGTAAGGGGTAGTGATAAGCTTGTTAAAATTCTTACAAACTATTTTGGAGTAATCGGGTTTGGCTATTATTTCTATTATTCACGAAAATTTACAAGTGGATGATTTTCCTATTTTAGTTTTAATTCTAAGGAGATTTGTGATAAAGTTGCTAAAATATAATTTGCTATTTTGCCTCAAAATCTTTAAAATAAAATCTTGTTTTATTTTCTTTGAATTTGGACAAAATGATGGTATGGAGCTTATTGATAATGTGACCAAGTGTTTGTTTGTAATAAATCTATTTTTGCCCCTTCTTTAACAGTTATTTTCTAAGCCCTAAATTTGAAACCCTAAATAAAAAAATAAAAAAAACCCTAAACCTAAACCCTAAGCCCTAAACCCTAAACCCTAAAACCCTAACCCGTAAACCCTAAAACCTAAATGCTAAACCCTAAACCCTAAACCCTAAACCCTAAACCCTAAAACCAACAAACCCTAATCCTAAACTTAAAACCTAAACCTAAATCAAATGAAACCTAAAATAAATAAATAAAAAAAACCTAAACATAAATAAAATAAAAAATAAAATAAAATAGAAATCTAAATTAAAACCTAAACCTAAGCCTAAAAAAAATAAAATAAAATAAACTAAACTAAAATAAAATAAATAAAAACCTAAACCTAAACCTAAATAAAACATAACTTAAACGTAAAATACAAAGAAAATAAACAAAAAGTAATATAAAAATAAAAACAAAATAAAACCATAAACCTTAAAAATAAACATAAAAATAATACATAAAAAATAAAAAAATAAAACCAAAACTTTAAACTAAAAAAAAAACCAAAACTTAAAATTAACAAAGTAAAATAAACCTAAACCTAAACTACAATAGATTAAACTAAAATACTAAACTAAAATAATTAAAACCTAAACCTAAAATAAACTAGACCTAAACCCTAAACTAAAGAAAATAAACTAAACTAAAAATAAACATAAACCTAAACTAAAAAAGAAAACCTAAAAATAAACCTAAAATAAAAACTTAAAACCTAAACCTAAAAAAATATAATAAAATCTAAAAGATAAACCTAAAAATTAAAAATAAAACATAAAACTAAAAAAAATAATCAAATACTAATCTAAAAAATAAACATAAACCAAAATCTAAACATAAAAAATAGATTAAAATAAATAACCTTAAATAAAATAAATAAACCTAAAAAAATAAATGAAACTATATAAAAATAAAAAAACCTAAATAAAAATAAAAAATAAAAATAACTAAAATAAATAAGAACTAAACTAAATAAACTAAATAAACATGAACCTAGAGGTTCACTTAAATTTTAAAAAAAAACTAAACCCCAAACCCTAAGGCTACAACCCTAAATCCTAAACCCTAAACCCTAACCCTACTCAAACTCTCCTAAACTAAACTAAACCCTAAACCCTTAACCCTAAACCCTACCCCTATAATCCTACTTAACCTAAACACTAAACCCTAAACTAAATCAGATAAAACCAAAATAAACCTCAATATAAACCTAAATCTAAAATAAATTAAACCTAAAAAAAATAAAAAATAAAACCTAAACCAAAATAAAATAAAATAAAATAAAACTAAACTAAAAAATAAACATAAACCTAAACCTAAACCTAAAAATAAATTAGATAAAAACTTAAACTAAAATAAATAAACCTAAAATTGATAAACTAAATAAATAAAATAAAATAAACTTAAATAAAATAAAATAAAGAAACTAAAATAAATAAAAAATAAACTAAATAAACCTAAACTCCATTCTTTTTTGTTTAAACCTTAAAACTAAACCCTAAACCGCACTAAATCAACCTAAACCCTAAACCCCCTGGCCACTGACCTAACCTAAACTCCCCATAAGCTCAAAAAGCTCTCTACTAACCCCAAAACTGAGCCCCCAAACCTAAACCACAAATAAACTACTAAACTAAACCATGACCCTAAACCTTAAACTACCCAGTGCCCAACCCAAACCCTAAGCTAAACTAACCTAACCCACCCAGATGACCCTAAAATCCTAAAGCTGACCCTAAACTAACTACCCTGGGTTATCCTACCTTAAACCCCTAAAATAAACCTCAAATTAAAACCTAAACCTAAACCTACAAAATAAAATAATAACCTAAACTTAAATTATAAAAATAAAACTAAAACTTAAATAAAATAAAAATAAAATAAGTAAAAATAAACATATATAAAACTAAACCTAAATAAATTTAAATAAACTGTAAATAAATAAATAAACCTAAAATAAATAAAAAATAAAGATAAACTAAATAAATAAAATAAACCTAAACCTTTGCTTAATCTTTTTTCTAAAACCCTAAACAAAATAAACCCACACCCTAAATCCTAAACCCTAAAATAAACCACTAACCATCCCTGAGCTAAACCCAAAAACCTAACACTACCAAGCTGATCATAAAATAAATATAATAAATAATAAATCCTTAACCACTAAATCCTATACCTAAACTACCTACTTAACCTAAACCTAAACTCTAACCCTCCCTAAACCCAACTACCCTAAACCTAAACCCTAATCCTACCCACCTAAATCTTAAACCTAAACAAACTAAACCCTAAACCTAAACTGACATCTAAAAACCTAAACTAAACTAAAATAATAAAAATAAATAAATAAAATAAACTTAAATAAAATAAAACTTAAATAAAATAAAAAACTAACCTAACAACTTAAATAAAAACATAAAAAAAACTAAACACAAATAAATAAATAAAACCTAATAAATAAATAAAATAAACTAAATTAAATAAAACCCAAACATAAAATAAAATAAAATAAACCTAAAATAAAATAAAATAAAAACTAAATAATCAAAAACCTAAAAAATAAATCTAAAAATAAAACCTAAAAATAAATAAAAAGTAAAACCTAAACCCTAAAGTATAAAGAACCTAAACCTTACATAAATAAAATAAAATAAAACTAAACCATAAACTAAAAAAAACCTAAACTTAAAATAATCAAATTAAAATAAACCTAAATCGAAACAAAAATAAACAAAAATAAATAAAACCTAAACCTAAACTTAAACCCTAAACTAGAAAAAAAATAAAAAATAAACCTAAACCTAAACTAAAAATAAAACTTAAAATAAGAACCTAAACTTATAAAAAATAAAATAAAATCCTAAACCTAAACCTAAAATAAAAGATAAAACCAACATAAAAAATGAAAAAAATAAAATACTAATCTAAAAACTAAACATAAACCTAAATTTAAACCTAAAAAATAAACTGAAATAAATAAACCTAAAATAAATAAACTAAACTCAACAAAAATAAAAAAACTAAATAAAAGTAAAAAATAAAATAAACTAAAGTAAATAAAAAATAAACTAAATAAACCTAAACCTACAGGTTCACATAAATTATTTTTTTAATAAAAAAACCCTAAACCTTAAACCCTAAACCTACAAAATCAAAATAAACCATAAATAGTAAACCTAAACCCTAAACCTAAACCCTACTAAACCCTAAAAAAACCCCTAAACTAACCCTAAACTCTAAGCTAATGTTAAACCTAAACCCTAATGAAACCTAAATAAATCTCAAATAAAACCTAGAACGACACAAAAAAAAATCTAAACCTAAACATAAAAATAAAAAATAAAACTTAAACCTAAAAAATGAAATAAAAAATACTAATCTAAAAAAAAAACATAAACCTAAATCTAAACCTAAAAAATACACTAAAATTCTAAACCAAAACTTAAATAAATAAACATAAAATAAATAAACTAAACTAAATAAAAATAAAAAATAAACCAAAATAAAAATAAAAAAATAAAAAAAACTAAAATAAATAAATAAATTGCATAAACTAAATAAACCTAAACCCATAGGTTCACTTAAATTTATTAAAAAGAAAATCCAAAATCTTAAATCCTAACCCTACAAGCCTAAACCCTAAACCCTAAACCCTAACTAAACTAAACCATACAAAACCCCAAACCCTAAATCCTAAACTCTAAACCACCCTAACCCCAAAACCCTAAATCCTAAGCTAACCAACCCTGAAAACCTTGAAACCTAAAAATAAACTCAAAACCTAAAAACTTGAAAAATAAAATAAAAACCTAAACCTAAAACTAAAAAAAAAAATAAATCTAAATAATAAAATAAAAAATTATTATCTAAAAAATAAACATAAACCTAATTCTAAACCAAAAAAATTAAATAAAATAAAAAACCTAAACTAAAATAAATAAACTAAACTAAATAAAATAAAAAATAAATAAATATAAATAAATACATAAATAAAATAAAATAAACTAAAATAAATAATTAAAACTAAATAATCTAAATAAACCTATGGGTTTGCTTAAATTTTAAAGAAAACCACTGATCCCCTAACCCACAAATCCTAAACTAGCCACACCTCTAAATCCAAAAACTCAAACCCTACCAACCATCCTAAACCTTACCAAATCCTAAGTTCTAATACTACCACTAAACCCTAAACTAAACCTAAACCTACCATAAACTCTAAATAAATAACCAAAAGCTAACCTAAACCACTGACCCTAAACCCTAAAACCTAAACCTAAAACTCACAAACCCTAAACCTAAACCTACTTAACATTAACCTAAAGCCTAAACCCAAAACCCTAAACCCTAAACCCACTCCTAACCTAATACATCCTAAACTATATAAAAAAATAAAATAAAATAAAATAAAACCCTAAATAAACAAAACCTAAATAAACCTAAACCTAAGAAAATAAAAGAAAATAAAAAACCTAAACTAAACCTAAACCTAAAATAAAATAAATAATAAAATAAAATAAAATAAAACTAAAAATAAAATATACTTAAATTAAAGCCTAAATAAACTAAAACTAAATAAAATAAAATAAAAATAAAAATAAAATAAATAAAACCTAAACCTAAAATAAAACCAAAATAAATAAAATAAAACTTAAACCCTAAACTAAAAAAAAAATAGATAAAATAAAATAAACTTGAACCTAAACTAAAACTAAACTAAAATATATAAAACCTAAACCTAAACCTAAAATAAACTAAACCTAAACCTAATAAAGTAATAAAAAATAAATAAATACCTAAAAAAAATAAAACATAAAATAAACCTAAATTAAAACCTAAAACCTAAACCTAAAAAAACTAAAATAAAAACCTAAACCTAAACCTAAAATAAAGAATAAAACCTAAGCCTCATGAATAAAAATAAAACTCAACTAAAAATAAAACCAAAACCTAAACCTAAACATAAAAAATAAAAGAAAATAAAAACTTAAACTAAATAAAATAAACTAAACTAAAAAAATAAAAATAAACCTAAATAAAATAAAAAATAAACTAAATATACTAAATAAACCTAAACCTACCTATTTGCTTAATTTAAAAATAAAACCTTAAACCTAACCTAAACCCTAAACCTAAAAAATACCCTAAACCCCCCTAAACCTAAACCCTAAAACATAAACCCCAAAAACCTAAATGTACCCACTAAACCTTTGTAGGATTTACCCCAGGCTCAGGTCAGGGTTTAGTTAGGTGATGGGGATCTAGAGGTGTTGGTGGATATGGACATGGTGGTGAGCATGGTGGTTATGGAGGCGGGGAGGAAAGGAGGTTACTGAGTGGTTGTGGTGGAGGGAGAGGTCGGGGATATGATGGTGGATCCCGATACTCGAGAGGCCATGGTGGTTGTGATGGGAATTGGAGAAACTGAAGAATGGTCGATCTGATCTTTTTCTTATGGAATTATATCTTTACATTAGAGATGGTTCTAGTTATCTGTCGATTTGCTCTATGCCCATTTTAATATGTCATCACTTGTGTCTTAGAAAACTTAGTGTGTTACTTGGTTGATAAAATCAAAAAGAAGAAATGTTGAATCTGAATTTATTCTATATTAAAGAAACAAAAAATCCTAAACCCTAAAGTAAAACCAAAAACCTAAACTAAAAGAAACCTAAACCTAAAATAAAAATAAAATAAACCTAAACATTCACTGAAAAAGACTAAATAAAAATATATAAAACCTAAACCTAAACCTAAAATAAACTAAACCTAAACCTACACCTAAACTAGATAAAATAAAATAAACTAAAATAAACTTAAACCTAAACTAAAAAAAAAAAAAAAATAAACCTAAAGTAAAAAAACCTAAAACCAAAATTAAAAATTAAAATAATAACCTAAACCTAAACCTAAAAATATAAAATTAAACATAAACCAAAAATAAAATAAAAAGTTAATTAAACTAAAAAATAAATATAAACCAAAACATAAACCTAAAAATAAACTAAAATAAAAAACCTAAACTAAAATATAAAAACCTAAAATAAATAAACTAAACTAAATGAAAATAAAAAATAAACCTAAATAAAAATATAAAATAAAATAAACTAAATAATAAAGATAAACTAAATAAATAAATAAACCTAAACTTACTATGTAATTTTCTTTTTAGAAAAAGTACTAAACTCTAAAACCCTTAAACCCTAAATGCTAATCCCAAAACCCAAAATGTAAAACCCAAAACCGTAAACCCTACACCCTAAACCCTAAACCCCAAAATCCTAAATCCTAAAAATTCTAAACCGTAAAGCCTAAACACTAAACACTAAACCATAAACACTAAAACTAAAACTAAACCTAAACCTAAAAATGAAATAAAATAAAATTTTAAAACTAAACTAAAATAAAATAATCAAAAACCTAAACTAAACTAAAAAATAAAATAAACCTAAAATAAAAAACCTAAATAAAATAAAAACTATTGGAAAAATAAAAATAAAATAAACCCAAAATAAATTAAAACTAAATAAAAACCTAAACCTTAAAATAAATCTAAAAATAAAACTTAAAAAAATAATAAAAATAAAACTAAACCTTACACAAAAAACCTAAACTAAAATAAACAAAATAAAATAAACCTAAACCTAAACTAAAAAAAGCTAAAATAAATAAAACATAAACCTAAACCTAAAATAAATAAAACCTAAACCCCAAACAAATTAAAATAAAATAAACTAAAAATAAACCTAAACCTAAACAAAAAGTTAAACCTAAAAATAAACATAAAATAAAAACCTAAAACCTAAACCAAAGAAAATAAAATAAAAATCTAAGCCTAAACCTAAAAATATAAAATAAAATGTTAATCTAAAAAATAAAATAAAAATAAAACTCAACTAAAAAATAAAATTAAACCTAAAAAATAAATTGAAATACAAAACCTAAATTTAAATAAATAAACCTAAAATAATTAGACTAAATTAAATAAAAATAAAAAATAAACCTAAATGAGCATAAAATAAAAAATAAACCAAAATTAATAAAAAAATAAACTATATAAATATAAATCTACCGGTTGATTTAATTTAAAAATAAAAAAATCATAAACCCTAAATCCTAAACCCTAAACCCTAAACCCAAAAACTAACCCTAAACTTTAAACACTAAACCCTAAACCATAAAAAACCCTAAACCACAAAACACAACCTTAACACAACCTAAACTAAAACCTAATCCTAAACCATAAACCCTATAAACATAAATGCTAAAACCCTAAACCTTACACCCTAAACTCTAAAACTTGAACCCTAAATCATAAACCCTAACCCTAAACCCTAAACCTTAAACACCAAACTCTAAAAATAAACATAAAGTAACTTAATAAATTATAAAAAATAAACCTAAATCCTAAAATCTAATTAACCCTAAATCTAAACCCTAAGAATGTGCAAATCCTTGATGACAGGAACATCACTATCAACAAGGCTAAGTCTTGATATGGCGGTGGAGGTGAAGGCATAGGCGGCGGTTATCATAGTGGTGGCGGGGGATCTAGAGGTGCTGGTGAATATGGAGGTGGTGGTCAGAGTAGTGGTAGTTATGGAGGTGGGAGGAGACACAGAGGTTACAACCGTGGTGGTGGTGAAGGAAGAGATTGTGGATATGATGGTGGATCCTATTATTCACAAGGTCGGGGTGATTGATGGGAATTAGAAATTGAAGAACATCGATCATCTACGCTTATGGAACTATATTTTATAGTAGAGATGGTTCTAGTTATCTAGAGTTTTAATTTCCTATGTGTGCTCCTTTTTTATCCATTTAAACATGTGTCTTAGAAAACATGGTGTGTTACTTGGTTGATGAAACCGAAAAGAAGAAATGTTAAATCTAAATTTGTTCTCTATTAAAAAAAACTAAAAGCCCTAAACCCTAAACTAAAACCAGAACCCTACACCTAAAACCTAATCCTTAAACCATAAACCCTAAACCCTAAAACCTAAACCCTTAAACCTAAACACTAAACCTTAAATCTTAAACCCTAAAAAGCTAAAAAACCTAAAACTAAATTAATTATAACCTAAAAATGAAATAAATAAATAAACCTAAACCAAAATAAAATAATATAATAAAATAAAATAAAAACCTTAACTAAAACATAAACTTAAGCCTAAACCTAAAAATTAATAAAAACTAACATAAAATAAAATAAATAAAACTTAAACAAAACTAAAAAAATTAAATACCTAAATAAAATAAAAAACTAAATAAAAATAAAATAAACAAAAATCATATAAAATAAAATATTAAGAAAAAAACCTAAACATGAAAAATAAAACCTAAAAATAAATAAAAAATAAAACTTAAACCCTAAACTAAAAAAAAACCTAAACCTAAAATAAAAATACATTTAACCTAAACCTAAACTAAAATAAACTAAATTATAAATAAACTAAACTAAAATAAACAAAACTTAAACCTAAAATAAAGTAAACCTAAACCTAAAGAAAAACCCTAGTTAAAATAAAATGAACTAAAAATTAACCTAAACATAAACTAGAAAATAAAGCTTAAAGATAATCTTAAAATAAAAACCTAAAACCTAAACATAAGAAAATAAAATAAAAATCTAAGCCTAATCGAAAAAAATAAAAAATAAAACCTAAACCTAAAAAATAAATTAAAAATAAAACTAAACTAAAAAAATAAACTTAAACTTAAACCTAAACCTAAAAAGTAAAATAAAATAAAAAACCTAAATTAAAATAAATAAACGTAAAATAAATTAACTAAACAAAATAAAAAATATACCTAAATAAAAATAAAAAATAAAATAAATAAATAAATAACTAAATAACCTTAAACCTACAAGTTTACCTACTTTTAAAATTTTAAAAAATTTAAAAAAATTCAAAACCACTAAACCCTACAAACCCTAAACCTACCCTAAACCTTTAAACCCACCTCATACCCACCCTAAACCTAACTAAACCCTAAACCCTAAACCCTAAACCCTAAACCCTAGGCACTAAACCCCACATTAAACCCTACCTAAACCCTAAACCTAAAGCCTAAACTTAAACTAAATAAAACCTAAAATAAAATAAATAAAACCTAAACAAAATAAAATACAAACCTACTAAACTTGAACCAAACTTAAAATAAAAATAAATAAATGAATCTAAAATAAAATAAATAAAACCTAAATAAAAAAATTAAAACATAAATAAAATATAATTTAAACCTAATAAAATAAACATAAAAATAAAACAAAAACCTAAACCTAAAAATAAACTTAAAAATTAAACCTAAATAAACAATAAACTAAACTAAAAGAAATAAAACCTAAACCTAAAGCTTCAATCAAATAAATTAAATAAAAAATTAACCTAAACCTAAACAAAAAATAAAACCTAAAAATAAACCTAAAATATAAACTTGAAACCTAAACCTACAAAAATAAAATAAAAACCTAAACCTAAACCTAAAAATAAAAAATAAACCTAAACCCAAAAAATAAAATAAAAATAAAACTTAACTAAAAAAACTAAAATAAAAAACCTAAAATAAAATAAATAAACCAAACTAAATAAAAAAAGCCTAAATAAAATAATAAAATAAACAAATATAAATAAAAATTACTAAATAAAACTCTAAACTTGATTTAATGTTTTTTTAAAAAAAATCTAAACCCTAAACTAAACAAAACTAAAACACTAATCTGAAAACCCTAAATATCACAACCATAAACCTTAAACCCTAAACTCTAAAAAAATCCTAAACCCAAAACCCATGCCATAAACCCTAAACTAACTACCCTAAACCTAAACCTGGACTCAGCTAACCACACTTAAACCATAAACTTTAAACCACAATGACTTCCCTACTAAACCCCCAAAACTAAACTAAATAAAACTTAAAATAAAATAAATAAATAAACCTAAACATAAATAAATATAAATAAAACTTAAAGTAAAACTAAACCAATTAAATTAAAATAAAATAAAAATAAAAATAAAATAAATCAAAACCTCTATAATAAAAAATAAAAATAAAATAAAAATAAATAAATAATAAATAAAATAAAAATAAAAAATAAAATAAAAATAATAAATAATAATAAACCTAAATAAAATAAAACTAAACTAAACTTAAACTAAACCTAAAATAAATAAATAAAATAAATAAACTATAAAAACTAAATAAATAAATAAACCTAAACCACTAAAAAAATAAAATAAACCTAAAAAACTAAACCTAAAATAAAAATAAAACTAAACCTAAAAATAAAATAAAATAAAATAAAACTGACTCAAAAATAAACCTAAACTAAAAAAAATAAAATATCCAAATAAAAAAAAATTAAAATAAATGAACCTAAAATAAATAAACTAAACTAGATAAAAATGGAAAAAAAACTTAAATAAAAATAGAAAATAGAATAAACTAAAATAAAGAAATCATAAATTAAATAAACCTAAACCTATTTAAAAAACAAAAACCTATAAGTCCTAAACCCCAAACCCTAAACCTATACACTTATAAACCCTAAAAAACACTAAACCCAACCTAAACAAAACCAAAAGCTAAAACTAAAGTGACTAAATTAATTAAAAAGTAAACCTAAACCCTAAAGTCTAATAAACCTAAACCCTAAGAATGGGTAGAACCTGATGAGGAACATCATCATCAAAGCTTACAGATCTAGGTGGAGGTGAAGGTGGGTGGATTATCATAGTTGTGGTGGGGATCTAGAGGTGTTGGTGGATATGGAGGTGGTTTGCATGGTGGTTATAGAAGTAGGAGGAGCGATGGAGGTTAAAACTGGTGGCAGGGAGAGGAAATGATTGTGGGTCTACTACCGAGAGGCAGGTGGTTCTAATGGGAATTAGAGAAATTGAAGAACAGTCGATCCGATCTGCTACTTATGGATCTATGTCTTTACAACAGAGATGGTTCTAGTTATCTAGGGTTTTGATTTACTCTATGTGTGTTGATTTTTGATCTATCTCGTCACTCTTATCTTACCAAAAAAAGGTTGAATTTGAATTTGATCTCTGTGAAAAATAAAAATAAAATCAAAAAACCTAAACAATAAACTAAAACCAAAACTATAGACCTAAAACCTAGACCCTAAACCCTAAAAATCCTAAACCCTAAACCCTTAACCTTAAACCCTAAAACCCAAAACCCTAAACACTAAACCCAAACTTAAACCCTACTAAACCCCAAACCTAAACCCTAAATCCTAAAAACACTAAACCTAAGCCTAAACTCAGCTAACT
Organism: Cymbidium sinense; assembly: GCA_021442155.1. NCBI lineage: Eukaryota > Viridiplantae > Streptophyta > Magnoliopsida > Asparagales > Orchidaceae > Cymbidium > Cymbidium sinense. Next base: position 76,740 of record JAKCPB010001063.1, read on the forward strand.
CTAAACCCTCTCTAAACCCTAAACCCCAAAGCTAAAACCTAAACTGACTAAATAAAACCTAAAAATAAAATAAATAAATAAATCTAGCCAATAGAAAAATAAAATAAAATAAAATAAAATAAACTATAACATAAACCTAAACCCCAAACCTAAACTCAAACCTAAAAAAAATAAAATAAAAAATAAAAGTTAAATTAAAATAAAATAAATAAAAACCTCGATAAAACTAAAAAATTAAAAAAGCTAAATAAAATAAAAACTAAACATAAAATAAAAATAAAATAAACTTAAAATAAAATAGTAAAAACTAAATAAAAACTTAAACCTAAAATAATCCTAAAAATAAAAATAAAACCCAAAACTAAAAAAAAACCTAAACCTAAAATAAAATAAAATAAACATAAACCTAAACTAAAATAAATAAAACCTAAACCTAAACCTAAAATAAAGTAAACCTAAACCTAAACTAAAATAAATAATAAAATAAAATAAAATAAACTACACACACTAAAAAAATTAAACCTAAAAATAAAAATTTAAAACCTAAACCTAAAAAAATAAAATAAAACATAAACCTAAATCTAAAAATTAAAAATAAAACCTAAACCTAAAATAGAAAATAAAATAAAACTAAACTAAAAAAAATAAAACCTAAACCCAAAAAATAAACTAAAATAAAACCTACTAAAATAAATAAACCTAAAATTCAAAAACTAAACTAAATAAAATAAAATAAACCTAAGAAAATAAAAAAAATAAAATAAATAAAAATAAACTAAAATAATCTTATACATGGGTTTACTTAATTTTAAAATAATAAAATATTTCAAAATTTAAAACTCAAACCCTAAACCCTTGGGCCAATCATACCCTAACCTAGACCTCAACCCTACCCACCAACCATAACTCTAAATCCTAAACCCTAAATCTTTGGCCTCTGACCTACCCCTAACTAAACCTAACCACAAACCACCCTAAATCACCACAACCCTAAACTAAACCCAACCAACCTTCCCTAAATCCTGTTCTAAACTAAACTTAAACCATAAACTGAGCCTTAAACCCTATCACCCTTAAAACCCACTGACCACAACCCACCTACCAAACCCTGACCTAAAATAAACCTAAACCCTAAATCATTAAATCCTAAACCTTAAAACCAGCATAAACCCCAAACTAAATCCCAAAACTCACTAAACCCTAAATCCAATAACCACACTACCCTACTAACCCTAAACCTATAACTAACTAAACCTAACCATAAACCTTGAATAAAGATGTCATTAGGAGTAGATCTAAAGAATTACTTTATCCTAACATTGTTATGGTAGCTAAAGAAAATGTCTTTAAGAGACTTTCCCTTGCCTGAAATTTGAATGCCACATAACCCTATATCATATTATAATAACATTTATTATAGTATAATGTAGCATCATATATTTTGTGCATGTATTGATGTGTTTTTGGATGTTATAAGATATTTTGAAATGTTTTTATACTATGGTATTATGCACTATATGGTTTGCATGACCTTATAGTAATAGATTCCAATCATGGTTCTAAAAGAAATGTTTCTTTCATCTTCAAGGCCCATATTTATTTGGTTATATCTAGATGAACCATCCATGAAAGAGAAGACCATGTGAGATGAGGCAATGTTCACCATCAGCTCTGGGATTGGTAGTGGAAATTCATCTTTTGGACATGACTTATTTGAATCCCTAAAATTGACACATATATAAATTTGGCCATTCTTTTCTTAATTGGGATGATCTTTGGCTAACCAAGTAGGGTATTTTTCTTCCCGAATGAAGCCAACATCGATCAATTTCTTGACTTCATAATTGACCTATTATTTTATGTCTAATCGCATGTGTCTAGGGTTAGCAGTAGGATTTATTGCTAGTTTATGGATCGCTACATCAAGACCCAATCCAAACATCTCTTCATAACTCCATGCAAAGTAGTCCTTAAACTCATTCAATAGCCTAACTAAGTCATTGGTTTCAATTTCATTCAACAAAGAACTAATGTATGTCGAGCGTGGATCTTCTTCAGTTCCTAAGTTGATTTCCTTGAGCTCATCGATGGTTGACTTGATCTCTTCTTTGAACTCTGGTGGTGCATCTTTGACTTCAAAATCATCTAGATCATATGAAGTTTCTAAGCACAACTCCTCATATGAGTTAATGTGATTTGAAAAGAACCTATCATATTCTAAATGATTGGTAATGACTAAGCAGTAATCATCATCATCGACTGGACCCACTGTAATCCTAGACCCGATCTTGATTGAGAGCTTTTGCATTTTTTTCTTATATATTATTTGAAGTAGTCTAACTTATGCTTTGACCAAGCATATGGGATTAACCCTTTCTTTTCTAAATTATGAACACAAGGCAAGTACTAATCAAAAGGTAATTCTATTAAATCTTTATATAAATCATCTTCAAGTCAACATCAACTTCTTAACTTGAGGATGATGTTCCCAGAAAAAACATTTGAGTCTTCACACCTGTGGATGACTTAAGGGCTTCTTTCTACAAAGCTTTTGAGAGGAAAGTGAGGTTAGAGCTAAGGTTCCCAACCGATGCATAACTATTTCACATATAGACACTTGGATACACTTATGCTTTGCTTTGGAGCATCTTCAACACTATTTAGCTCAAGTGTCACCTCTAAGAATCTACACTGAGAAGAGCTGGGCGGGGTGTTAACCATATAAGACTCATCCTTTGAATAAGATTAAGTCTATATGGATAGCGGTGTGTACACTTGTAGGACATATCTTCCATTGGGTGGCCAATAAAGTGGTTTTCCACCCTAAGGCTACCTCAATTGGCCTCTTCCTCTTTGTGGAGGTCGGGTCATCCTACCCATTTGTTGAATGGAGTAACAATGGGTGGAATCTAATGTCGCTCTACTTCCTCCTCCAAGTCTATTTTCTCCCTTTATTTTCTTTTCATTTTCTCTTTTATTTTCTTTTTCTTTTTTTCTTTCTTTTTCTTTTTCTTTTTCTTTTTCTTTTATTTTTAAACTTTGGCCAATTTCACGAGAATAGACTTGTTGATTTTGAGAGAGGTAGTAAGAGGCATCCTCATATATGCGGACCTCGTGAATTATAAATGGCTTGAGATCTCCATTGACATAGTAGATGATCCCACCTCTCACAAACTTCATACACTGATGTATAGAGGATGAAACTATATTATTCTCATGTATTCATGGTCTCCCAAGCAAAGCATTGAAAGATGTATCCGAGTCGATAATGTGAAACTTGGCTTCAGTCTTCCAATCACCTATCTCCAAGAGAAACACTGTAGAGCCTAAGGCCTGTTGACCTCACTTTTGGAGTGCAGATTCAATCTTTCCATTTTATACTCAGGAGTATTCTAGACACTAAGACTTCCCCAATCATAAGACACTTCTAAAGACTTAGAAGGGTTAACCATAGGATTAGGTTATGCCTTGGGGATTAGGATAATACACCTACCCTACAACCCAAATCCAATCCATGTTCACCTTCTCAAATAAAACCTCAAGTTCAATTCAAACATCAAATTCAAATCCAAATCCAAACCAAAATTCTAAAACCAAATGATTGAAGCCTGTGATCAATTCCAAACTTGAAACCCTTCCTAAGCCATATGACCTATCTCATGGATAGCCAAATCTTAATCCAAATCAATCCAAAATAAATTGATTTTCTCATAATAAATTTATATCTTCAATCATCTTCTTAAATATAAATCAAATCTAAATTCAAATGATCAAAACTAAAACAAATTAAATCAATTTGAATCAAAACCCTTTCCTAAGCCATACAACCTATCCATGGATTTAACCAAATCTTAATCCAAATCAAGTCAAAGTTAATTGATTTTCTCATAAACCAATCATATTTTCAATCATCTTCACAAATTTAAATGAAATAAACATTTAAATCATCAAAACTAAATCAAACCAAATCAAAATCCAGACATAAGCCACATGGCCCAACACCATGGACTTAGCCAAATTCCTTCATTCCGAAATCCAAATTCAAATGATTTTATCATGAATCAGTCATACCTTCAATCATATTCACAAATATATATGTAATCTACAATCATCAAGCCAAACCAAAATCAACCCAAGTCAAACATGTTATCTTTTGACTTGAAATGTTCAAATGAATCAAAACCCATTTGAACCGAGCTAATTGCAATTGAATTTATATATCAATCCCAAATCCATATATAAACTCAACTAAATTCTCAACCAAAATCAAGCCAACTAAACCCAATTGGTCCACTTGACCCAAAGTGGCCAATTTGACCTATTTGAGCCAAGTTCTAATCCTACCCAAATTGGACTGAACCAAGCCCATCAAAATCTTGCATCATGATTGTTGGTCACCCTAGGTTGATCAATTTAACAAATTAGGTCAAACCAAGTCAACTTGGTCATTTGACCAAGTCAACCCCTTAACCCATATGAACCCAAACTAGCCAAATTAAGCTAAATCCCCAACCATTCATACTAAATCAAAATCAATATTTGAATATGACTTGACCTTTAATTGAGTCAAGCCAACCCCAATTGGCCCTCTTTACCTAAGTTGACCCAAATTGACCTAAAAGATCAAATTGGCTCAAATCAAAATATAAACTAAATTGATTGCAACCAATGACTTAACTTCATTCCAAATTGATTGTTGAACTTGACCAAAGCCATGATTGGACCCAATTGAACATACTTGCAAATTGAGCTAAAAGTTCAAATTTTTTCCTAAATCATAATCCAAATTAATTGAAACAAAAGCATACAATCATCTTCAATTTATTAACTAAACCCAAACCAACACCCAATCCAATTTGGCCAATTTGGTCAAATTGGACAACTTAACCCATTTGCCCCAAATGAATTCAAATGATCCAAAATCAAATCTAAGCCAAACTAAACCAAACCAATTGAACCAAAACATTCCAAATGATCATATGAACTTGACCCAACCCTTAGTTTGACCCAATTTGATCAATTGGTCAACTTGATGTAACCTAACCCAATTTGTCATAAATTAGTAAAATTGAGCCAAACCTAACCTAATCAACTCCAATTGACTTGAAATATGGGCTAAACTACTTTTGGCTCATCTCAAATATACTTAAATCAAATCCAATGCCAAATGATCATTCTTCCCTTAGGTCAAGGACATCAAATGAGATAAATCACCCATGTATGTGGTCATTTCAATTCCATGGCCACTTGGTACTCTCCCAATGGTCCACCTAAGCACTAGGACCTTAACTTGAAGGGTGGGGTCGCCATGACCCATGGGAGGTGAAATCACCTCACCCTCCCGACTAGAGCATTTAAAACCCATAGGACACCCATGATTCCTTCTTGATAGCCTTCTCCACACCTTCAACCAACCAAGACGAGCCAACTGGCCTCCTCACCACCACTCCACGAGATGGTCTGACTAGAAGCCAAACTTGATCCCACCATTCAATCAATATGAAGGGGGTATACACCCCCTCGTTTCCACTCAAACACACACAAAAATCATTCCTTAGATCCCTAGCTACCCAAGCCATAATCTCCCAAGCTCATTCTTGATAAAATCATTCGTCCATCCCAAATAGGCTCCCATTTTTGACCAAACTTTCCCATTTCTCCATCAAAATGAAATTAACACCTTCCATAGGCCTCATCAGTAGAGTGAATCATCTCCCAAGCTTCCGAGCACTAGAGGTGGGACTTATCAAAGTTAAGCTCCAAATCATCAATTCATGGCCTTGAGTGAATCAAGGAATTGATCCAATTGCTGCTCAATAAAGCTTCATCTCCACTAGATAAATCTTCCTCAATCGTTCCAGTCGCTAATCTTGAGCTCCAATGAGGTATGCTTTTAAAACTGATCCTTAGGCAAAAATGGGTTGGAGCTTTTTGAGGAAAAATTGCATCTTGTGTGATCTTGATTCATCCCCTCATTCGATGTCATGGGTGTGTTCCTCGATGTCATGTAGGTGTGGGATCCAGTCGATCAAGTGAGCAATGGTGGATGAACTCCATTCTCCCTCACTCGTGTGATGTTAGATCACTCACTGTCCATTCTGCATTATCGGAATGGACAATCATGATTAAATATGCTAGATTGATCTAATTTAATTATATTAATTTGTATGATTAATTGCAGCCATTTGATCTTAGATTGCATGGCAGACAAGAAAGCGTGTCCACCACTGTCACGTAGGCACTAAGTCGGATAAGTTTTAAATAGCCAATCCCATGGTGCCACGTGGAATGCACGCCGTGTTAGCACACCACATGTCTCTAATAGGATTAAGCTTTAATTAGGCTTAATTAATCATTTTTAATGGTTAAAACTTCTAAAAATCATAAGAAATCATAGAGAAATAAAAAAATGCAAGTAAATACCTATTTTAAATGTATTTCAAAGGAGAATTAATTAAAAATGATCTTAACTAATTTTAAATAGTAATTAAAGTTTAATTACAAAATTAATTAGCATAATTACTCTTTAATTACTTGAGCAATTAATGCCAAATTATATGGGTTAATTTAATGGGATGACCTCTACCTCCCATGATTTTCTTGGGATTTGCTCACTTAATTAGGAAAATTCACTAATTAAACTTTAACTACTCTTTTAAGTTAATTAATGATTAATTAATCATGTAATAAATTGGTTAATTTAGTTTATTAATCATTGTTCAATAGTAAGTGAACTAAGGAATAGGGTTGAGACCCTTTCCTAAGTTCATTTCACCCTTTTAAAATAAAATTAATTAAGATTTAACTAATTAATTAAATCACTTAATCAAATTAAAATCATAATCACATCAAACCTTAATTAATTAAATAATGGGGTAGCTCTTTTGGGTGTTTATAACCTAAAGGAGTTTAATGAAATTATGGTTAGTCCACATGTAAACCATAAGAGTAATTAATTAAGTCCTTTTGTAATTAACTATTAAACATGAGCTAATTGCATTAGGCCCTTTTATTTCCTAGGATTGCAAGTTTATTTTCCATGCATATCATGTTGGCTCATAATTATTTAGTTAATTACTTTAAGGTGACATATGTAAGGGTGATTAATTCATCTAATTAAGGGTTCAACTTAATTAACCCATAAAATCAACTTAATTACTTTTCCTTAAATTAAATCAAATCATTAATGTGGGAATGGGTTTAAAATAGTAAGTGATGATTTCTCTTCTCCTCTTTAAATCAAATCAATTCCAAAACTTAATAAATAAAGAAGCTTTGGTTTTTTTAAATAATCTTATTTGATTTGATTGTCCTTAAGAACTAGTTTGGTTGAATGAATCACATGCTTATATGTGATTGTCCACTTTCCAATCATGTTAAATTTGGTATGTCATTTGAATTCATGCATCCATATTTTCAAAACCTAGTAAAATAAAATGGATTTAATTTATGTAAGCTTGCATGTGTTGATTTAATTTAATATATGCATGGCTATTATTACTATTAAATCCAAATGTATTTTTCAAAAGCTTATAAATGAATAATAATATGTTTTATGATGCTAGCTATAAATACATAAGAAATGCATGTGCTTATAGCTTGAGTGTATGAATGTTGAGTTCTCTTTCCTCTATTCATGTGTTGATTTATATAAGATTGAATGTTAATGGGTATATAGTATGGACACCCCGAGAACATGAGGCTCTAGCTAGCCCCAAGGAGGTCATTTGATTACCTCACTTCCCTAGTTTAACAATGGCACGTACCCATTTGATTTCATTATTATGTATTTCAACATTAGAATTTGGATAGAGCTTTAATTCATATATATATATATATATATATATATATATATAACTCAATAAAAAAATATACAATCTTTGCATGGTTTTCTTTATACATCCATGTGTGTCCAAGAAAAGTATATAGTCTGGACATCTCAAGAAATAGATTTTAGTTAGCCTAAAGAGGTCATTTGATTACCTCACTTTCGTGGTTTAATAATGACATGTACTAGCCTATATCTTTGTACATGTATATGTATATGTGATTAGTGAATGAAAATCCCATTTTACATGAAAATTGCATGCATTCACAATTGACTAAGTGGTTGAATTAATTAGCCATATGATTTGGAGCTTACTTCATATGTTCATGTATACGAATTTACATATATTTGAATGCAAATGGGTATATAGTCTGAGCATCCTGAGAATATGAGGCTTTAGCTAGCTCCAAGGAGGTCATTTGATTAACCCACTTCCCTAGTTTAACAATGGCACATGCTTATTTAATTTCATTTTTATGTCCTTTTTGTATAAGAATTTGGATAAAACTTTAAATTAAGTTGTTTAAATAATTCAATCAAATAAAATATAAATTCCTAACATACACATACATTCATCATTTAAGTGTGTTAAAATATGTTGTATGTATAGATACACTTAGGATTAAATCATATGCATGTTACATGTGATGGAAAGGAATGATTTAATATATGTCATGTAGTAGTAATTAAATTAAATTAATCTTAAGATGCCTTTCATTTTGAATATGATTATTTTAAGTGAACCTAAACTTAGGATTAAATTAATCATTTAATAAGCCATTCACTAAAGAGAACTAAAATAAATTAATATACTTTAGAAAGTGACTTAAGGTAGGGTTGAAAGGGCAATCCTCTTTTCCTCTCTTTATAATACTTAGTTGCTAAGTGTAATCAAATGAATAAAAAAAAAACAAAAATTAAAATTCTTAAATCAATTAAACTACTTCAAGTGAGATCAACCTTTCATGTTAAATTGAATCCTTCTACACTTAGAAAATACAACACTAATGCCTAATAAGACTTACCACACAATCCTTAATACACACATTAGATTTAAGTCACCACTTCTAGCTCTAAGTTAAGACGATGTATGATTTGATGTATATTTTGTTTTATCATGTATTATTTTAGATTGGATGTTAGGGTGTATGCTTCATAGACTTGATGATAGGCCAATATTAGCCTAATCATATTTTCTACAAGGGATTTTGCTTAAGGGATGCTTAAAAATAAATGTGAATTCCCTTTTTGCAGGTTGCTTAAATCGTTAAGCATAATTCAAGTAAGGATAAGTCCAAATTATAAATACAACTGCTTGTGATTATATGTATATTTAGCTAACCACTATTTTGTAGGTGTAGTTAGATTTAGTTTTCACATATAAATATTATTTTTTCAATAGGAATTAGGATTAGTGTTGTTGGAGATTAGGATGAGCAGTGGTTAGAAGGCTTTATCTTGGGGTGCCCTATGATGCCTTTGAAGCAAGAACCATTCAAATCAAAGAAGGAACCAAATTAGAAATCGAGATTTGAAGAATGAAGACCTCCATAGCATTTAATACAATTTTATTTATTGTTTTATATTCTAGGTTGTTTAAGGGTAGAGCTCAGCTACCCATCTTTTCTCTCTTCGGGTTCTACGGTGGTACCCAACTGCACTAGTCTTTTATTCTTTTATGATAGTTTATATAATTTTTTGATGTTATGTTTACATTGTGCATTAGGACGACATGCTTTTCATAGTTTCTTAAATGATTGATGCTTTAATGTGTAGATTGGATACGATTCGGTTCTTAGGATAAAAATAACTTTTCTACCTAACTAACCACCCATAAAGACATTTTAAATAGCTCATAACCTCGTCATAAACCCAATGACATGAATAAGATAATTAAAAGATTTAGCAACCCCTTAGTTGTATGGTTGTATGTTTCACATCATGCATGCACATTCTTTCTCTCTTGAACATGAAGGATCTTCAACCTTGCATGATAAAGGAATGATTAACCTATGAGGGCATCCCTTGTGGTGGAGAACACCTTCTTAGTGATTTGACCCATAAATTATTTCATCATGCATTTAGGCACAAGAAATCCTAAAGCCTCTCAAAATGTGTTAAAATGAAATAAAATCTAAAAAGATTTTGCATCTATAGATTAAGTCATATGCTCATACCACACATGCTCTAGTATCATAGGGAGGGTGTTTAGGACTTTCATATCTTTCTAATTAAATAACTACCCTAGCTATAGTCCAATTCATAAGCCGAACAACATGGTTTTAAAATCATAGGAGGAGTTAGCTGACAGCCACTCTAGGAAGTTATAAGTCCAGAAGTCGGACAATTTATTATCTCTTGTGGAGGTAAACCCTTATGTCCACCTATCGCTTAGATTTAAGTCATGCTTTAGCTCATACTAAAGCTCCCTAGATTTAGGATTCAAGGTATCTATTTCTTTCAGGCTACGAGCATAAATCCTCATCTCTTAGGCATTCCCACAACCTTGTGTTGGTGGATTATAAGCCCTAGTAATCTAATTAAATTTCAACTCAAAACATATAAATCTCCTCATCTTCAAACTTATAAAGCCCAACCATAGGATAGATTGGAATGCTCATTAAGCTTCCTCGTATCATGAGAATTTTCTACTTATTTCATTTGGATTCCAAAAATAATTCTTCTCCTTGAACTTTCCCAATTGATTTTTCAAATACAACCAATCCTTTGATAGTAACCTTGAAATCTTTAGAGATGATAATTGTCTACTAATCGAGAGTATTCTTAAGAAATTTCTTTTTCTAAGATGTAATTAACTATGGAGGCTTACCTTCATAAGGAACTTAAGAACCTGATTTAATATAAACCCTACTTTATTCATCTATATAAATTGGGAAAAATCTCAGTACATGAAGTCTCATCATGCTTTAGGAGTCCTTATTATGTGATTAGGTCCATTGTAAGGTGATGTCTCTATCTTTCGAGATAGCACATCATATCTCAATGTTGTGCTTGATCAACTCAAATAGTATACCCCCTGATGTGGTCCCCCTACATCCAAAATAATGCAAAGGGTGGTTGCTCATCAACCTAGGATAAGTCTCAGTAACATATTAAACTAACTAATAAATCTTCTAAATTAAAATTAAATAAACACTAAAATAAACTAAACTAAAATAAATAAAACCTAAACCTAAACCTAAACTAAAATAAAATAAAATAAACTAAAATAAACCTAAAACCTAAACTAAAAATAAACTAAATAAATAAAAAACATAAAACCTTAAACAAAAAAAAAATTAAAACCTAAACTTAAAAAAAATAAAAAACTAAAACCTAAACCTAAAAATTAAAAAAACAACTAAATAATAAATAAAAATAAACCTAAAAATAAACTAAAAAAAACCTAAACTAAAAATAAAAACTTAAAATAAATAAAATAAACTAAATGAAATAAAAATAAAACCTAAATAAAATAAAAAAAATAAATAAATAAAAAAAACTAAATGAACCTAAAAAAATTTAAACAATTTAAAAATAAAAACTAAATAAACCCTAAAAAAACAAAAAAACCAAAACTTCTGAAAAATAAAAAATAGTAAAATCCTAGCTAAAAGGCTAAGATAACAGGCCACAGAGGCCACTGAGCGTTAAAGACTGATCCTGAAGCTGACCTGAGCCTGGGCAGGCCCTGGGCCCTGGGCCCTGAAGGGAGAGCCTGGCCACTGGTTTGAGGCCACTGGGCCAGGATGAGCCACCAAAGACACTGAGCCACTGAGTTGAGGCTGACCTGGGCTGAGCCCTGGGCTCTTGAGGCTGAGGCTCTCACAAGGGGTCCTAGGCCCTGTAGGCCAGGCCTGGGCCCTTGGCCCTGGGCCCTGGGTGAACAGAGCCTGCCAGGCTGGAGTCTGAGCGCAGATCTTGGGCCCACACAGGCCACTGGGCCACAGGCTACTGGGCCCTGGGCT
>JAKCPB010001064.1:0-105157 GCA_021442155.1 Cymbidium sinense
CCCCTAATAAGGAATTTAGAATGACACTTTTTGAAAACAATCCTTATGTCAACTAGTATAAAACTATATGGTTTAAAGGGAATGGATTAAACTATGCTTTGTATTGTTGGATGGCATATTTAGGCTGCTTAAAAACATCTGATTTGCTTGCTAGAAGAGGTATTGGTTTGACTTTGATTTGCTATTTTTGCCACAACTTTAATGAGTCACACAGCCACTTCTTCTTTGAATGTTCTTTCTCTATGGATATCATGAGAACTCTCTTGCCAAATGGAAATTTTTTTCTCATGAACACCACTCTCCAGCAGATTTTGGGACATGTTGATACTAATATGCATCAGGTTAAAATCTTCATTATCGATTTACTGTTGGTTTATATAATATGGAAAGAAAGGAATAGTAGGATTTACTCTTCTACTCTCTCAAATGCTCATTCTCTTATGTATCAAATTAAGAGACGTGTTGGTTACAAAGTATCAAGGTGGAAAATTAAGGAAGATTGGCCTTCCTCGGTTAAGCTTTTAATTCAGAATTGGCTGGTTGGAAATATTACATGATTAACTATACCCCCCCCCCTCTTTATTTACGAGAATCAGATGTCGGACGATGATGACCGCATTTATTTTCTTTTTTTTGGGAGAGCCCCGTTGAACGCCTTTGCAAAGAACCTTATTACATTGCGTATTTCACTCGACGGTAGTGAAGGAAATCACGTGCTCTTTGTCCTTCAATCGGGAAACACCTTCAAAATCTACAGACCTGTATCTGTATCCTTATTTTATGCCTGAGTCCCAGAAATTTACTTCTATTTTCAATTCGATTTTTTTCCTTCTTTCTCTGTTATGTCATTTTCTTCATTGGCATAGCATTATGGTGATGGAGAGATCATCTATTGTACTCTTATACTTTGTTCTTTTCTCTGTAATCTGTGTTTTTAGTTTTACCCATATAACACTTTTACTTTTGAATGAATTGGGCTATTGCCCTCAACATTTTCCAAAAAAAAAACATAAAGTAAGATTTTCATATATATATATATATATATATATATATATATATATATATATATATATATATATATATATATATGTATGTGAGACATAATTTTTATCTATTTATATATATCTAATATCTAGAATTAAAATATTTATTTATCTAATATTTTATTATATTTAAAAATATATATTCATTTTAAAAATTGAGTGATGTTAAAATTTTTAATATGATAGTGAATATTAGAATATTATCTATGTAAAATTAAAATTTAGATATTATATATATATATATATAAGAATTATATATACATATATAAATTTCTCAAACATAATCTCACACCACCATAAAAATATGTGAGTGATAAAATTTTTTTATTATTCTATAATTTAACCTCATGGAAGGCACTTCATCAACTTAGAAATTTCTTTTTTTTTTTAAATATGTGGTGCCCTTTAAAATATTTTGTGGTGCCCTACTAATGAACCAAAAGCATTTTCCAATTTGAAACTATGTGGTGCCCCTTCAAAATATTTTGTGAATATATTAATTTTTAAATATGCTTTAATATCTTTATAATAATTAGTATAATTTCAGAAAATTATGATAATCTTTTTTTATATTTTGAGTTGTTGAAAATTTATCATTCTTATATATTGTTAGTCTAGAACACAAAATATGTAATTTTTCCAAATTTAAAATTTTCTAGTTTTTTGTAAATAAAACTCATTGATGTCACACACACACACACACACACACACACACACACACACACACACACACATATATATATATATATATATATATATATATATATATATATATATATATATATATATATATATATATATATATATATATATATATATATATATAATTTGTTACTTCTACATGACTGACATATGTTCATATTATATTTAAAATTTCATAATATTTAGGATTGTTCTTTCATGAAGTTTTACTTAAATATTTTTATTTATCAATTGAATATTGTATACATTATTTAAAAAATCAAAATATATTAAAGCGTGTAAAAAAATATTTCCACATAAAATGTTTTTTTATTCAAAACTTGATTTTAATGTTAAAAATCAATTTGATGTTTGACTCATATTGAGTCTGAATCAAATCATTTAAGTCAAATCTAATTCTATATCAAATTTACTTGAGCCAATTTAAAAATAATATTGAAGATGTTGAGAACTCATAGAAATTGCATGAAAAAATTAACCTTTCTTTCCTTGCCAATGTTGAGAACAATGAGCTCCACGAGACCCTTAGAATTCATCAAAACACCGAGCGTGATCGTATCCCTCGCCGGCATCCGACAAGCCACCGCCACCACGAAGGTCTTAATTATCTTCCCCACACAGGCCGTACCGACTACCAGCGCAAGCAAAACCCACGCCTCCGCTCCCTTAATTGTCAGCACATTCGTCTTCAGCCCGCTCGAGGCAAAGTAAAGTGGCAGCAACAATCCAGACACAAAATCCTCAATTCTCTCCATTAATGTGATGACATATGTTTTACGCCCAGCCTCCAATCGCACGCACACCATTCCAATAAAAAATATGACGTTTTCACTTAAGAAATTTAATACTTTAACGACACATGTATGGCCCACCGCCCGCTTAAACAGTGGGAGGAGAAAATATTATGCACGCCATTCCACATTTTTCACGAGTAGTTTAGAGATTTCTTTTGCGCAGAATTTTTCTCTACCACCTTCCTCTCTCGACGCGACCTTCCTCAAAGATTTAACAAATCTTGAGCATTAAAAATGAGATTGCATGCTAGAAAACCACATAGAGAAAGTTTACTTTAGCGCTTGTTGTGAAATCCACACACTCGGTATTTAAAGAGGAACAAGAAAACCTTTTTACATGAAAAACCTCGACAAGAGGGAAAAACCACTGGGCCTAGCCTAGTAAAAATCTTCAACTATGTATTTGTTTTGAAGTACAAGTTTTCCCGATACAGGATTACAAAATTGTATACGAGAAGGGTCACAATGGGAATTCTAAAATCGTGCAACAAACATATAGTAATGGTGAACAATGAGGTCACGACCCATGAAGGTCGTCTGGATGGTGACCGATGAAGATGCCACCGAGATCTAATGCGGACCGATGATGGTAAGAAGGCATGACGTGGTCTGTGATGATGACAGCATGGTTGACAACGATGACCGACGAGGGCGGCGGGGCAGCGGATGACCGGGTGACGGAGATCGATGATGGCAAGGATTAGCGGTATGGCCGACGGCAGGTAACCATGTAGCGGTGCCGAATGGCCGAAAGTGGTGGCACGATTATGCTCGGAGGATTTTCAAGCTTTAGAGCTCTCCTCTCTCGCTTGGTTCCTCTTATGAAGAATGAGGTTATTTATAGATTGGAGGGGCTCTCAGAAATACATGCAAACCAACCACTCCTCTCCATTGATGACTCAAAATGATTCCTTTGATCATATGATGTATTTTGTGTATTTGAATGCTCAAATGAAGTCGAATTATGATATCTTGGGCTTGTTAGATCCGCTCGTCAAGATGCTGATTTTGACTATAAACATTCCATGTTTAAGAGTCGATTGATACGCTTGATCTCTGCTAGTCTTGATTCGTAATCGATTGCTTCGACATCAAGATTCGCGGCTCGACTAGTAGAATTTTCGTGGTCATATCGCTTTCAATATTTTTGAAAGATATTATCTCAATCATCCAAAATATATATGTCGAATTTGAAAATATAAATTCTTTAATGAAATTTATGTCTATTAACCATACATTTGAGAGAACATATCTTCTGAGTACGTGATTATGATCACTAAGCGGATGCAGCGATGTACGGTATGCGCAAGGTTTCGGTTATGGACTCATCCAACATTTAGTTTGGCAGTAGCCAGTCGATTTCGTACGGCGCCAAGGAAGGAGGCAAGAACGGGTCGAAGCGGTTTGAAGCTGCGAAACCACGCCGCAGAGTTTCAGTCGATTTGAACGCGAGTCGGAGGGTCACACGGGCCGATGGATCGGTCGCGCTGTTCGGAGCGAAGCCTGTAATGGTCACGCACGCAAATCCGGGTCACGAACGAATGGAATCGACGGCTGAGCAGAGGGACATCGCCAAGGCGACGCTGTCGTGCGCTACAGGCTTAAAAACGTCCGCCATTGTTTCTCGCTGAGCGGTTTTGGGCAATTTAGCGATTTTGACCTTTTGTTCTAGGGGTCTATAAAATCCCCTGGTCAAGGAGAAGGCACACTCCTCATGAGGAGTATCCCTCTTCTTAAGAGGAGGTCGCTCGAGGCGCCAAGGCACGCCACATACGTCCTCGTTTTCCCCAGAGGCCCCGGACCGGTTTGAGGCAAACAAGGCCTACTCACGAATGACGTCACATTTTTCTCTCGAAGAAAGGACTGCCGCCCAGATCTGAGGCATCGGCCCGCCATACATACGCCGTGTTCAGCGCTTTTCCTCGAAAGAAGAGTCAATTATACTTATCTGACGACCGGAGGCATCAAGGCCCGCGATAACCGATGGGGGGTGACAATGCGACGATGGTGGTCGGCGTGGTTCACGGGTGGATAACCCGACCATGGTGGCAACCCGCGATATGGCTACGGTCGGCCGCGATGAATGGCAATGGTCGAGGTAGTGATCGGCGTGCCACCGACGAGGTGCGCAATCCGCGACGGTATGGTACCTCTGTCGTGATGGCGGGATGACCGCAACGATGGGGTTGACCGACGAGATTGCCAATGATGGTGGCGTGGTGACCGGCACCGGTACGCGACCGGCGATGGTTGGCACGCCGGGTGGCGGTGCCGCACCATGGCTGGTGACGGGCGTACGCCTGGTCGCGGATGACCATGGTGGTGACCGGAAGATTTTCTGCGATAGGCTGACCTGATGACGCGCAGGACCTGAGACTGGCGATGGCGCGACCTGCCGACGGGTCACGCCGATGGGGTGGTCGGTGGGCAACCGGCACGCGAATCGACTGGCATGTCGATCGCTGGGATGACCGATGGCGATATGGTGACCGGAGATTTTGGTGATGGTCGGTGGCGGACCGGCGATGGTCGCGACCGTCAGTGACCGAACGGTTGGCGGGCTAATAAGTGGTCGGCAAATGCGAAGGCGGTAGTCGACGGGCAATCGACGCCGCAATCGGCTGGGATGACCGACGCATGGTGGTGACCGCAGAGATTGCCGCGGTGATGGTCGCGCAACCGACATGTGACCACGACGGGTGGTCGGAGTAAAATGGCGGTGAATGGTCGACGCATCGAGGCGCTGGATGACCATGATGATGGTGGTGACCACGGATGTTCGGCGTATGATGGTATGTGACGAGGTGACCGGAGTGGTTGGCAAAACGGGTGGTTTAAGGAAAATCAGGTGATTTACGGGCGATCAGTAGTCGGGATGACGCACAATGGTCGCGACAGCGGAGATCGCAATGGTCGCAGCTTTTTTTTTTTACCATCGAGGTTGTTTGTCGAGACTCGGCTGACGTTAACCCATGTGGAAGAGGTCGAATTGAACCGGCCGAGATTTTGACCTATCCGGTTATTATTTGTCGAGTGTTACCCGGCGACGCAACATGGGAAGAGGTTGGAATCCATGAGATTTTGACCTATCAAGTTGTTTGTCGAGTGTAACTCGGCGACGTTAACTGTATGGAAGAGTCGAATTGAACTGCTGAGGATTTTACCTATCCGGTTGTTTGTCGAGTGTGACTCGATGATGTTAACTTGTGGAAGAGGTCAAATTGAATCCGAGAATTTTGACCCATCCGGTTGTTTGTCGAGTGTTACCCACGACGTTAACTGGGAAGAGGTTGGATTGAATCCGCCGAGATTTTGACCTATCCGGGTTGTTTTGAAAGTGTGACTCGATGATGTTAACCTCGTATGGTAGAGGTCGAATTGAATCCACCGAGTGATTTTGACCTATCCGGTTGTTTTTGAGCTTTGCTCGATGCTAACCTGGTGAGTAGTGGGGAGTTTTGATCCATCCGGTTGTTTGTCGAGTCTTCGCCGATGACATTAACCTGCAGGAATGGGTCAAATCAAAATATTTGTTTGAGGTTGTAGCCAAAGTTGCTCCTTGACCTTTGTCTTTCTCATTGGTATTTCTGAGTTGCTTCTTGAACTGATAATCAATTAGATATC
Organism: Cymbidium sinense; assembly: GCA_021442155.1. Taxonomy (NCBI): domain Eukaryota; kingdom Viridiplantae; phylum Streptophyta; class Magnoliopsida; order Asparagales; family Orchidaceae; genus Cymbidium; species Cymbidium sinense. Next base: position 6,164 of record JAKCPB010001064.1, read on the forward strand.
CAGAATATCATTTGGATAATCATTTGAGATTAAGAGTTTCCCGCCAAAAATTTGAAAGGAATGAAGTTTGATGATTCTTCTTCGCCATGCCTTTAAAAGCTTGAAATGCTCCACCGATGGTGGTTTTGATCTTGTTGAAACTTGTCGCCATACAAGATGAAATAATGGGAATCAATTTTCCACGACTGCCAAACTATGCTTAGAAAATCGCTGTAGAGTGAAAGTTTATGCCTTAGCCTTGTTATGAAATCCAACACACATGTATTTAAAGAGTGAACAAGAAAACCCAAAATTTTACGGAAAATCTCAAAAAGAGGGAAAACCACTGGCTAGCCCAAGAAATCTTCCACTATGTATTTGTTTTGAGGTACAAGTTTTCCGACACGGATTACAAAATTGTATAGAAGGGTACAATGGGAATTCCAAAATCGCAACAAATGCCATATAGTAATGGTGAATGGGGTCACAATCGACGATGAAGGTCGTCATGATGGTGACCAGCGAAGATGGCCGTCGAGGATCGGTGACGGTGACCGACGATGGTAGTCGGCATGGTGACCGACGTCGGTGGTCGGCGATGATGACCGGCGACGATGGTTGATGATGATGGCCGGCGATAGGGCCGACGATAGTGGTCGGCGGTGACGACCTGCGACGGAGATTGACGACGGCAAGGATCACCAGTGGCGACTGACGGCGACGACGGCGCGGTGGTTGGTAACCAACGGGGTGGTCTCACCGAAAGTGGTGGCACGATTATGCCTGGAGGATTTTCATGTTTTATAGCTCTCTCCTCACTCTTGCTTGGTCTCCTCTCATATGAAGAATGAGGGGCTATTTATAGATTGGAGGAGTGGCGTCTCTGTAAATACATGCAAACCACCACTTCCATCCATCGCCAAAAAAATGATTCCTTTGATCATATGATGTATTTTTGTGTATTTGAATGCTCAAATGAAGTCGTAATTATGATCTTGGCTTCTTAGATCCTCATTAAGATTCTCGATTTGACTTTAAACATTCCATGTTTAAGAGTCGATTGATAATAAACACTTGATCTTGGTTAGTCTTGATTCGTAATCGACTTTCGACATCAAGATTCATGCTTCACTAGAATTTTCGTGGTCATATTGAGGTATTATAGTGATAAGGTATTTCTTCCGCATTCTTGAACTTTAATGAATTTAAGGTTTTCTATTGTTCTCACCCTCAAATAGGGGAGCATTTGGAATATTTGAGTTCTTTAAATGAACGAAGACTGTTTAACTAGTTTTTGGAGATATTTTATATGTGTACTCTCCTACTCTCATGATAATGCCATTATTTTTAAAATTTTGAACTGTGGGGCTTGTCATATATTTAGTATATCCCATTGTAGAATATTTGGTATTGTTTCATGAAGGATTTGATGAATTTTATGGCATGTTTGGATATAATATGTTCAGTCGATGGCATTATAATTTATTTGTAGGTTATTTAATGGATGTTTGCTTCAGTACATTTCTCTCAGACTGGAGAGTATAACCTATTTTGTCATATTTTTTAAGACTTCTCACCCTCTTTAGATATAATATGTTTAGTACATATCTTTACAAGCAGATTGAAGGCTGATTGGTTAGTTTTTAGGGTTATTTTGTATGTGTATTCTGTGTACTCTCTTGAGAATACACCTCATTTTCTCAAATTTTTTTAGCTTTTAAACCTTATTTGAGATTGAACAGCTATCGTCATTAGACGAGGGGCTCTTTCACTACGCCTTTTCTTGTTGAGGAGAGAGTCAACAACTCGCCATATTGAGCTTGTTGACCTTTAGAACCGCTCAGTCTTTGACTTAAATAGTAGTGGGTTAGTGGTTTTATCATCAGACTAACGAACGGGGGCTCTTTCACTACGGCCCTTTCTTGCGGCTTGTTGAGTGAAGAGAGCATCAACAACTCGGCCATTTATGGGCTTGTTGAGTCCAACCTTTAGAACCCATTCGTATCCTAGACTTTAGGATGTAGAGGTTGATGTTTCTCCAACTTAATTGATTGAAGCTTCCAAAATTAGAGTTCTTCCCGACTTGATCTCTAGAATTTGACAAATCGGGAGATAATTTTTTGACATTTAGGGCTATCTTTTCATGCATAGAAATAGATTATTTACTCCAAAACTCGCAACTTAATAGTAATAATTATGGATATATCCGTGGATTTCTAAAGCTCAATGTCAACTGAATAAGAATATATTTGAGGATCTCGCCTTATGGCAGATGTCAACTCAAATAAACTTGATATAAACTAAAAAATGCCCCATGTCTTGTGGGAAATTCTAAAGTACATTTAGAGAATTTTCAAGATGAGGATACACAAATACATCAATATATGAATTGATATATTCTAAAAAATATTTTAACATATAACATTGATTTCATCTGTATATAAAAATCTAAAAAATGCCCTCTATGTAATAGGAGAATTTTCACGAAAAAGTTCTTCATCTGGAGTATGTTTATTTAGGGATCTCTGCATGAAGCACGATGTCAACCTAAAAAGATATGCTAAAAAAATGCCCCATGTCTATCTTTGGAGATTTCCATTGTACCTTGGGAATGTATTGTCATATAATACTTTTTCGTGTAACCGCTGATTGCGGTATTGGTCATTCACCCTTTAGAATGATGAGTTGGTATGCCCTCCTTGATTCACTTTTCAAATGAAAAAGGGCCTTCCGGCTCAAATTTTCCACCAAATTTTGATTGGGAATAATCTTCTCACAAGACCAATTCCCCTTTTGGAATGTTCGAGGTCAGATCGTATGGTCAAAAATCCTGACTTCTTTGCTTGATAGACTTCCGATTTTAATGAGCTTGTAATCTAACTTCATCAAGCAAGTTCTTCCATTCTCGACGAGCATTTTGATCTTCAGATTATATCGGATGACTACGTGAAGGCAACTCAACTTCAAGAAAGAATTTTCAGCCCAAATAGTAATGAATAGGGAGTGGTTTTAGCTCCAGGTAGTTCGATATGCCCATAGAGCCTCTACCAACTTGGTATGTCATTCTCTTTATTTTTAGTGAGAATCTTCTGAGTGCTTGACTAATGTCTTGTTGAAGGCCTCCGCCAAACTATTTGCTCTTGGATTATATATTGAAGAGTATCGCTAATCAATTTTGTGTCGACGATCTAATCTATAAATCTTGCACTTTTGAAAGTGTCATTATCAGAAATTATTCAACGTGGCACTCCAAATCTATAGACTACATTATGAATGAAGAAGTTGATCACTCGATCGGCAGTAACTTCTTTAAATGGGGTAGCTTCAGCCCACTTAAAGAAATAGTCAGTCACTGCTAGGATGAAGCGATGTCCATCTGATGACGATAGATCGATTGGTTCAATTACATCTGCACTCCAACATTCGAATGGCCAGGATGCTATTGTTAGGTGTAATGGATTTGGAGGTTGATGGATGAGATTCTCATATACTTGACACTCATGACACTTCTTAGTGTGATTAATATAGTCTCTCACCATAGATGACCAATAATAACCCATCCTTTTGATCTTTACTGTCATCTTGGGACCTGACTGATGTGCACCACAAAGTCCTTCATGAACTTCAACCATCATTTTGCTAGCTTCATCTACACCTAGGCATCATAGCACATTTGTTCAAAGGATTTACGATATAAAGTGTTGTTGACAAAAGCATAGCGTAGCATTCTCTTTTTAATTTGAGCTAGTGATTTATCGTTTGGTAATTTGCCTTCTTTAAAGTAGTCAATGAAGGGTTGCCTCCAATCACGTGACTCTTCTGCAACAAAGGCTTCACACTGCTTTTCTGAGGCAATATCATTCTTAGCTCTTCTTGGTATAACTTCTTATTGATTTTGGGGAGTATGAGGAGCAACCTGAGTACATCCTGGGTCAAATTTGGTAACCCCTCAACCTGCGAGGATTGATACTTTATCGGATCTAGAACTCATCAAGTAAATATGTCATCATGACATAATCATCATTCATACTTGCCATTTCCTTAGCTAATTTTGCTAAGTATTCGACTTTGTTATTCTGGATCGAGACTCGAGTTAGTGATATTTGGTATCGCTTCATAAGCTCGAGAACTCTTGTGATAAAAGCTAACTCAAGCTTGTTAATTCTATAGATGCCAAGTACTTGATTTATAATAAGTCGAGAATAGCCAAAATATGCAAGTTCTAAATGCCTATGAAAATAGCTTCTTCAAGACCTACTAATGCTTCATATTTAGCTTCATTATTAGTTCTTGGCTTGGTCAATCCATATGATCGTCTCATTATCCCTCCTTTTGGTGTTATGAAGATGATGTTGATTCCTGCTCTTGCTCTTGGAAAATTTAGATGTTGGACTTGTTTGACCGATGAGACTCCATCAAAGTACATTTCCCAAATTTGTTATTTTTCTCTTTCATGAATGAGCATGATTTGCTCATCGGGAAAATTGTCATTAAGAGAAGAGTCCGCTGGGATGGGATGTGCAGCAAGAAAATCTGCCAAGACTTGTCCCTTCACTGCTTTCTGTGGAACATATGTCATATCAAATTACAAAAGCAACACTGCACATCCCATCTTGTTAAGTGACCTATCAACGCTGGTCTTGTCATCAAGTACTTCAGCGGATCAATCCTCGAGATGAGGGTAATCTTGTGAGATAACATATAATGACGAAGTTTTTGGACATCTTTGCTCGGTAGACTTCTAGATTTTGTTGAGCTTGGTAACCTCATCAAGTCCATCAAATTCTCACATCCAGATAGAAATTTTTATCTTGAGTGAGATTATGTTGAATGACTATTCAGAGTGAAGGTAGTTCAACTTCAAGTGGCAAGACTGCTTTAGCTCCAAATACTTTAGCATGAGCAGTGGATTTTGTGGGTGTATAATCTAGATGTCAAGCTATTGTCTATTTGTAAGAGAATTTCACTTCGAGATTTTAGCCTCCAAATTTGTTCACCTATTTGTTGGGACCTTTCGACGACGGATTCTTGGACATGTGGTCCAAGTGAGTGTCACGCATCGATGCTCACTGTGCGAGACTTGAATTAGTAGACATTTTGTCGTAATGTAAGAGGAGGTCTCTTTGAGGAGCAACTTTAGTCTCATAAGGATAAGACCTTCATATTTTTTTTCATCAGTCATTTCTTCTTAGCAACTTTGAGGACTCGATACACTCTTGCATATATAGTTTCGAGTTTCATCACTAGAGAAGTTGAAGACACTATCGCCTAGAAGGACCGCTGATTTGACTAGTCGCTTTTCTTTACCCATCTTAGTTGTCAAACTTGTTATAGTTGAACACCGCTTCTAGTTCCACAGCTAATTGTACCATTTTTACTTGAACAATGGATGTTGAGAACGCAGTTCACATTTCTCTTCGCTATCTTTGGGTTAGCTTGCTTCTAGATGAAGAAGTTTTTGTGCTGCTACTTCTTCTCGAGGAATTGGCCTCCATATTTATTTTTCTTTCTACCGGGACCTTTAGGTAATGGATTCCCGAACACGTGATTCAGGTGTCATGCCCCGATGCTGACCGTGTAGGAATTGCTTAGAATAGTCTTGCGCGCTTACTACTAATGATTGTAGTTTTTATAGTGGAGCATTTTTGGCTTCTTTGATAATTAATGTTTGATAACCTATTTTCATAGATATTTTTCTTAACAACTTCAACTCTATGTGCTCAAGTAGATAGAGTTTCATGTTGTTTCTTCGTAAAGGTTGAAACCGACATTGTTGAGAGCCCAAAACACCATTTAACATCACCAAGAGTTATTCCTTTTCACCCATCTCAAAATTTTCAAATTTATTATGGGCAGAAATACTCGCTTCTGGTTGTAAGGTTAGTTGTATGACTTGTGATTCAGACAACAACTACTGAGCTCACAGTTTAGTGTTTATTCTCCTTTACCTTTTAATCAATTTTTCTCTATAATAGAGGCTTGATCATACCTTCCTAGTGCGAAAAGGTTCAACCGTGGTTGTCGATTCAGTATGATCAAACTTTCACAAGTGAAGGTTCTCTTCAAGACCGGCACCTCAAAATGAATCAATCTTTTAAGCACAAAGGCTCTCTTTGAGGAACCTTAGTAGCGATGGTCATTCCAATTGACCTCCTCCATTGGTGTGTACAATATGCATGCTTGATGGAGAATTATTTACCGGATGGTCGGAAGTCTACACTATCAAATTGAATAATAGCTCCAACATCCCCAGTATTGATTACAACGTTAGCCAGACGGATATTGGCTCGGTGACCTAACTGCATGATAAATGGTGTTCTGAAGATCCATCGATATACAGAACAAACAGATTAGTCATAAGAATATGATTGATTTAAATTTAATCTCATTGATAATTGATTCTAAATATCAATTTTATCATGCTCCACTACTACTATAGCTTAAATTCGACTAGCCAAAGATGGAAAGAGAATCCTGTCCCCAGTTGAGTCACTAGAAATCTATGGGCTCCGAAAATTTTCCACCGACCTCTTCGATGAAAAGAGTGTTTTAAATGTCGGTGAAATTTTCGTAGAGAGATAGTAGATAAGACACTACCTGAGATTTCCTCATTTTGTGAGCATTTTAGATCTGTTCTGTTTCCTATAAAGCAAGCCCCTATAGTTAATTACCCTTCTCAATAAGTGAGAGAGAACTTTTGATTAAGGCTAGTCATTAGATCGCTAATGCATAGCGTATAGTAGCAGCATGTAGAGTTTTAGAATTTAAGATATGAAATTTATCATTTCAACTTAAACCGGATGGTTGGGGGAATGATGACATGCCTGATCTAGATCCCATGGGCCATCCCGCATGCCCCTAGTCTACTTAGTCAAAGGAGGTAGTCGACCCAACGACGAAGGATCCTCATCAAGAACACATGGGTTAGCCATCCAAGAAATCCACTGGGGTGGTGTTTGTTTGCGAGACAGCTTAAGTCATCTTACCGACAGAGGTTGTTTGCCCTATCAAGTATATACTATGATTCACAACTCAAATGGAAGAGCCATTGGGGAGTGTAAGGGCTATGGTCGCGATCGTAATATAATGGAGTCGACCGCCAAACCACCATCGAGGACTCCATCGCTATCAGGAGCCTAATGGCCAAGCCATCATGAGGACACGTCACGCCCTACTAGCAAGAGATTGATTGAGAGTGAACATAGGTAACACTTGATTTGACATTGCCTTTGTGAGCTGAAGTTTAATTTGTCACCTCGACAAACAAGCGGAAGGTGGATAGATTGAGTTTTTATTTAAGCTTTTAATGATAGAATTTCATTTAAGCAATTTCAGATTGCTATTTAAAAATTGATTAATTAGAATATGTTTAAGAGTTTTAGATCCGTCAATTCGCTTAGCGCAATGTAGACTAGATCTATCACCACACATTTCTATTTCACTAATTTGAAACTCTTATTATAGATTTTAGTTTTGTTAACCTGCATTTAAGACTAAACCGGAAGAACCCGCAAGCAAAGATCCTCGACACTTAAATTTAAGCATTCAAAGATAGATCGGGACCATGTGGGTGTATTTAAGACTTTAAACAATTTTTATTTCTGAGTTATGAGATTGATTTCAGATTTTTACTTAATTTGATTTAAAAAATTGATTAATTTGAATATGTTTAAGAGCTTTAGATCCTATCAACTCTGTTTAGCTGAATGAGGATTAGAGCTACTATCACGTGATAGAATTATTTCTTTAGACATTTCACTGATTTGAAACTCTTATTATAGATTTTTAGGTTTTGTTAACTTGAACCTAATCCTAAGATTAAATCGAGAAGCAACCCGTGCAGCATCCTCAGATACTTGAATTTAAACATTAAGATAGTCGTGGCCCATGCGTGTAATAATTTAGGTAATTTTATGTTCGAATTATGAAATTGATTTTACATTTTTCATTTAATTCTAACTTTAGCCTGCGCAGCGTTTTCAGTCATTAAAATTTACACTTGAAATATCTATGTCCGAGCACATGCATGAATTTATATCTTGGATAATTTCACCTAATTAATAAAATCATTGATTTTGAAAATCATAGTTTTGGATGAAATTCCTTAATTTTTGTATTGAACGAGAGCTCTATAATTTTTGTAGATTTTGGTTTAATATCGTCTTCTGTCTGTTTGTACAAAGAGTTGTAGATTTGGTGGCGAAGAAGGCATTTTGATTTAGATTCCAAAAGACAGTTTAATTTATTATTTAAAAAAAGATTTATCATTCAAAGTAGCTTTCATTTTCTCCTTCTTTTTTTGTTTTACTTTTGTATTTGTTGTATATTATTTTCCCTCCCCTTTTTATTGTTTGGAGTTTTTAATTTGAATTTTAGCTTTAGGTTTCATTGCTTGACATTCTTAAATTGATTATTTTATTTTTCATTTTTTTCTAAGTCAAAAGATTTGACGCAATTTTGGCAACCTCCCGACATCATCCCCGTGGTTGCATCAGGTATTTATTTTATCGAAAGCATGACGGTTGGTGTTTTGAAGCACCCGACCGACCTTCATTCTTTACATACGATTATAGAGACCTTCAATCACATTCTAAATTTTGGCAAGATTCCCAAGATCATCCCCGCAGTGGCTACATCAGAACTATTTTGGCCTACCCATCATGCCCTAATGAGCGTGATGATTGGTGTTTTGAAGCACTTTAGCCAACTTTCAATCCCATTACGCCCTGATGAGCATAACGAGGCCTTCAATCATTCTGCGATTGGATGAAGGTGAAGGAAGGCAAGTCCGTGAACACCACCTAATTTCATCTCATCACTGATGACACATGACGAAAAGGCCTCTGCACCTTGGAGCTTTTTCTTTTCTTTTGTTCTTCCAACATGTGAGAGAAATCACTGGGGAGAGAGAGGAGTGCAGAGAATAAGGGGAATGGGGAGTGGTTGTTTTTCAAATTTTTTTATTTTCTTTTATAATTTCTTTTTCGTAAAATTGAAAATGGGGAATCATAGGGGTAATTTGGGGATTTTAAATAAATTTAAATTTATTAATGGATTTTAATGTGGATTTCATGTCGTAAATAGTATATATATATATATATATATATATATATATATATATATATATATATATATATATATATATATATATATATATAGTAATTCCATTGTTCAATGCAAGCCGCTTGCAATCGGGTCGTTGGTTCAGTCAGCCAAATCAATTTCACCAAAATGCGCCACACCGCTTTCTCGATTTTCATGCAACTTGTCCAATTGAGTGTGAATGGTCTTATTTGATAGATTTTGGCATTTCAAAGCCAATAATAATCAATTTTACAACGGAGGTTGTTTGATTCTCCTGCCTCCCGACCTCGACGTGCGCGCTGACGTTGGGAACGATTGATCGGTTGTTCATCAAGTCGTAACAATATTTATATCCTGATCAATTTCGATGTTCTGAACGTGATGAAGAAGTCCTTCATCGATCAAGGTCATTTGAGTTGATTTCTATGGACGTTTGCATTTATCCTCGACGGCCAGGACTTCAAATTATTTGACATTTGCATGCACTGCCAAATTGAAATGCAATCTCATTAATAGATTTTGATGTTGAAACCAATAGTGATCAATAAACGAGGTCATTAGATCATCAGAAGCTTCACGACTAGGCCCACATATCCGATATTTCGAGCTAATCGATTGATCGTTAGATTTTGTAATATCTATATATCAATTTTGACATTTTTTTGAACACGATGAAAAAGTCCGTTCATCAATCGGAGGTGGTTTCTACTATTTTCGGTGACGTCCAGTGCATTTTGAGCTCTATTTGCGACTGCCGCTTCAAGTCTTAATTAGACTGTGAGCTTTGACTTGACTGTACACATATGGATGTCAACAATATATATATATATATATATATATATATATATATATATATATATATATATATATATATATATATATATATATATATATATATATATGCATTCAATATAATTTATATAATATTAATTAAAATTTTCTATTAAACAAATAAAAAATAACTTAAAATATATTTTAAGCAAAATTAATTGTTAAAGATAATTTTAATTACCATTCTAAAAAAACTAAAATAACTTTTACTCTATAATTTTTTAATTCTTATCATACTCATAACACATGTTTAATATACATGTCATTAATTTATTTATTATTTTCTTAATAGGATACTTTTATGGCATGTCGACACTTGCATATACTTTGATATAAAATCATGTGTCAAGATATATATATATATATATATATATATATATATATATATATATATATATATATATATATATATATATATATATATATATATATATATATATATATATACATTAATGTGAATTTAAAAATATTGAAATGTAAGATGTGAGAATTAAATATTAATTTAAATAATTATATTCCAATTATATCATATTTTAAATTCAAAATTATATAATATGATGACTAATTTTAAAATGCATTTGAATTCAATTTTAAAATTATGCTAGTTAAGTGTCACTCCTATATTTTATTAACAAGTACCTTCTAGTTCAATATAAAGATATCTAATCATCTTTGCTCAATCATATTGACAATCATATAAAAGGATTGACCATTTACCAATAGTCTCACATGCCCATAGACCTTACAATTGTTGAGCATATGTTGACTTTGCCACATACACTCACTTCACAATGATCTCATAGTGCAGAATGTCTTTATTGGTAGTCATAATTTAGTTGGTCATTAGTATCAATCATTACTTTCAATCATAATTTAGTTGTTCTAATCTTCTTAAATTCAATATGAATTTTTTTCATTACGTCGGGTAGAATCATACTAGTCTAGTCTATCCGAGCTGATCAACTTAGGATTGATAATTCTTATCGACATTCTCACCTATCGACATATCATAAAAAAGATCGACTAAAAAACTCAAGTTAAAATTTTCATTATTTATAAATTAATTATTATAAAATTATATTTTGTTTAATTCATGAATATGACTGAATGATACTTGATTATATCAAACCAGACAATAATAAACCATTATTCTCATTCACATACATAATTCTACAAACTAAAAGTAGAAAGGAGAAGCACAACATATTTATGGAACAAACCGGTTCACTTAAGCACAAGTAGCCTTAAAAGCTCTGAGAAGTATTGTTACAAAGCGACAGCAATGTCTCCTAACTTATTAATTTCGACATCATCATTATTACATCTATTTATTACTCTAAATTAACCTTCATCAAGTACACAGGCTAATAGGCTAATAAAGTAATGGCCACCATGTTTATGGGCATTTAAGTGATTTAGCTCCTCTCTATGCTCTCTTGTAGCTGCTCGCACAACATCTCCAAACTAATTCAGATCATTTAATTTTGATCAGTTTCAAAAGCTTCAAGATTATCTAGATTTTTAGAAATGTTAAATAGCGGAACAGATAACAAGTTTAGAAGTCTTGGTTCATCATCAATTTGTTTTTGTTTTTTTTTCTTCCACACTTTCTATCACAAAGCTTCTCTGACCTTCTCTTTTCCTCTTGTTTTTTTTTACCAAAATAAATTATATTGTCTTCTTGAATTAATGAACATTAAATAAGAATTTTAAAATAATGAAAAAAAACAAATCATCAAAAAAAATCATTGCCAAATGAAACTTAATTATATCAAATCATATACGTGGTAGTCAACCAACGGTGCAATTTTATTGGAGGAATTTAAAATTTAAAAGAGTATTAATCATAATGAACCGATCATAAGGTTAGTCCGATCACCTAAAAAAATCAAATTCACATTAAAGTGGAGTAAACGAGAGAGAACTGGCCGGTAGTTATACTCTTATTACAAATTATATTTTATAATACCTTATATGTTGCATATCAACTCTGCATCACTGTTTATATTTCGTCATCTCTTTCTCGAACCCAATTGTTGGGAATTGCTTTGCATATTCCTCAACCTCATGAGGAAGCTTAGAAATCTCTGATTGGATATTGGCGTTTGACTAAATGGTGGCTATAAAGTCCTTAAGCTTTCTTCCAGCTAAGTTAAAGAGCAATTATTGATATAATGACTCATTCATAAATTAATCTTCTCAAAGTTTAGAAAAGAAAATTGGACCGTTCCAAGCTTAGTAATTGTTTCAGCCTTGACTTTAGAGATAATTTCACACGCCAAAAAAAGTCGCGACTCCAGCCTTCCTCAACGAATCCCCTAGATGTGCGTGATGGTGTGCCTGTGTTAAGTAAAAGAAACTCATCAAGGAATCTCTTTAGTCTTACAGAAATGATTGTAATGATGTAATTATGATTGTAATCAACATTAAAGTATTTATAGTCAAAGAACACACAACTAAATGATATCATGCATTAAAATGTTTCTTGTAATGATATCCATCATTAGCTGATTAAATGATTGTTGAGCTTGAGTTAAATTCTAGAATAGAACATCATATTAGTTAATGATATGTAACATGACCAAGGGTTTTCCATGCATACCTCGAAAAGCACATAATAAATTGTGTTGCAATGGTGACTCTACATGTTCTCCACCCCTTTTAGATTGTTCTTTGGTCTCTGTAACAACAAAAATAGGATGGTTTAAAGTTTAAAAGTAATATTTAAATACTATAACTTCAGAGGCAAATAGAAAACTACTCTTGGCTTTCTTGGATCTCTCCCAATATCCATTAAGCCTTGCATTTGAAATACCATTTGGCCGCTGCTTAACTGGATTCTTTAAAAAATCATTTCCTTTATCTACTATGGTTGACTTCTTCTTCTGTTGAGGTAAATTCTCACATAATATGAGTAAATTATCATATAGCTTTTGGATCGATACTCTCAACTATCTTATTACTGTCAATGTTATTTATATGCATGTCGAGATAAAAAAGTAATGTTAGATTTCCATCATTGCCTCACATCTTTTAAGTTCTTGTAAGCATCCAAAGTAGATATCCCTATTTTCTTCGACCATCGCATGTGAAGATACTTATCAATGCAATATCTAACTAAGAACTGAAGGCACAAAGCAATCCCATCATTTCAAATTTTTACAACTACAAGTTACATTTAGGCATGTCTTGTAAATGCCCATATTTTGGAAGCATATTTATTCTAAGTTTCTCCCAAATACCATGGATTGTCATCACACATTTGCTACTAATCCTCCAACTTTATGCAAAAATTCTTCCTCAAACATTATATAAAGCTTTCTTGTAAAACAAAGCATCGTGGAATTGACCTCAAAAGAATAATTTAACTCAAATTTGATCATGTTCATTCCATGTTCCATAACCTTCCAATCCTAAGAAATAACTGCATTGAACTGGTTTATAGATTCCATATATACATTACTCACTACCATTGATAAGATTCTCATACAAAAATGTGGACCACTTACATCTAATTTTATAGGCTTGCAAGCAAGATCATGCAAATTGCCTTCATCTAGCATTTCTTCTCCTTCTTTTCAACTCAATTTTCCTTGAAGACGGCTTCGATCATTCCTTCCTGCTAAAAGTTCAACCGACTAAGTGGTCGCATTCATGCATGATTGAAACTTTCGAAAGGATGCTATTATTTTCAAGACCTGAGCTTCAAAATGACCTAATCTTTCAAATACAAAAGCTCTCTTTGAGGAAGCTTCATAGCAATAACGGTCATTCAGTTATCCTTCTCTCCTGCATAGGTTGGTGAGTACAAAATCCAGACACTTTAAGTAGAGGATTATTTGTAGCGGAGCTAAGAAGTTTACACTACCAAATTAAATAGTAGCTCCAATATATCCAGTTTTGATAACAGTGCTAGCTAAACGGATATTGGCTCCGCGACCTAGCCATATGATAAATGATGTGCTTTGAAGATCCAACTTTGTAAATGAAAGATGAGGATTAATAATCAATAGTAGATGTATCACCCCACACTTTCATAATGCATATACAATAACTATATAGAGAACAAAAAATTTAGTCATAAGATTATGATTTATGTAAATTTAATTTCATTGAAAATTGGTTTTTTTCAATTTTTTTCATACTCCACTATTACTATAGCTTATATTCGACTAGCCAAAGATGGAAAGAGAAATCTATCCCAAGCGGAGTCGCCAAAAATCTGTGAACTCTGAAAATTCACCACCGACCTCTCGATGAAGAGAGTATAATTTAAGTGTCGGTGTAATTTTCAGAAGGCAGATGGTATAGTAGATAAGACACTACCCAAAGATTTCGCCCTCATTTTGTGAGGACTTTAGATCTGGTTCCAAGTTTTATAGAGCAAAGCACCATAAGCATTACCCTCTCAAGGTGGAGAGAACTTTCGATTAAGGCTAGTTGGTCACTTAATGCGAAGTATAATAACATGTGGAGTTTTGAAATTTAGATTTATGAAATTCATCATAATTAGCTTAAAGCGAATGGTTGGGTGAATGATGATGTGCCATCTAGATCCCATCGTCATCTCTGGGCGGTCCCAGTCTACTTAGTCGAGGAGGTAAATGACTAACCCCACGTGGGATCCTGTCGAACACATGGGTTACGTAAGAAATTTGCACTGATGATGTTTGTCTAAGGAGACATGCTTAAGTCTACCTTAGCTAATAGAGAGCTTTTTGCCCAATCAAGTATACCCTATGATTCACAACTCAAAAGGCAGTGGGGAGATATACGTGACCGTAATATAATGGTTCCATTTGGCAAAGAACCACCATCGAGGGTCAGAATTGCATCATGTGGAGGTTATCGGCCACCACAAATAAAAGGACACGCCATGTCCTTCGGCATGAGATTATTTAAGAGTAAACAAAGTTATTTGATTTGACTTTAGCTCCTTCATGAGTTAGAGTTTTAATTTGTCACCTTAACAAACTATTGTGGAAGGCGAGTTGAATTTTTTGTCTTAAGTTTTAATATTAAATTTCATTTTGACATTTATAACTTAGTGATTTATGTGATTTCATATTGTATTGTTATTTGGATTTGATTAATTTGATTTGAGCTACAAATATTTTGATGGTAATTATCCCTCCGCTTGAAATCTTCATTCAACACAACCATCATCTAGTGGTTAATTGATTGAATCAAATATATTTGAGAACTTTAGATCCTGTCGACTCTGTTTAGCTCCTAACAAAGGATCAGATCTACTGTCACATGACACTAAATTTAGGTTTTGTTAACCCATACCCAGTCCGTAGACCCAACTGGGAATCAACCCGCGCAACATCCTCAGACACTAAATTTAAGCATTCAACATAGTGTCGGGGCCCATGCAGGTGTATTTAAGAATGCTTGCACACTTTTAAGGTATTAAATTTGAGTTTTAATCATGCTTTATAATGTGCGCAAGAGTTTAAATGAATCCTTAATTAATGTCTTCTGTTCGCTTATACGATGTGTTGTGAATCCGGTGGCATAGAAGATGTTATAAATTGATCTAATATCTTATTAGTTTTTTCAAATTAATATTTAATTGATTTCAATTTAGCCTGTGTAGCCTTTTCAGACATTAAAATTTGTACTTTAAATCTTTATGTCCAAGCACATGGAGGTGTATCTAAGAATGCCTTAATTAATATCTTCTATTCGCTTGTACGATGTGTTGTGAATCCGGTGGCATAGAAGATGTTATAGATTAATCTAATATCTTATTAAATTTTTCAGATTAATATTTAATTGATTCCAATTTAACCTACGTAGCTTTTTCAGATGTTAAAATTTGCACTTTAAATCTTTATGTCTATGCAGTGTATCTAAGAATGCCTTAATTAACTTTGTATGATATGTTGTGAATGCATGCTTGAAGATGTTATAGATTGATCTAATATCTTATTAGATTTTTAGATTAATATTTAATTGATTCCAATTTAGCCTTTTTGCATTAAAATTTACACTTTAAATCTTTATGTCCAGCAATACTGTGTATCTAAGAATGTCTTAATTAATGTCTTTTGCTCGCTTGAATGATGTGTTGTGAATTCTGACAGAAGATGTTATAGATTGATCTAATATCTTATTAGATTTTTTTAGATTAATATTTAATTGATTCCAATTTAGCCTGCGCAGCCTTTTCAGACATTAAAATTATATTTTAAATCTTTATGTCCGAGCACATGCAGGTGTATCTAAGAATGCCTTAATTAACGTGTTCTGTTCGTTTATATGATGTGTTGCAAATCTAGTGGCATAGAAAATGTTATAGATTGATCTAATATCTTATTAGATTTTTTAGATTAATATTTAATTGATTGCAATTTAGCCTGCGCAGCCTTTTCAAACATTAAAATTTGCACTTTATATTTTTATGTCCGAGCACATGCAGGTGTATCAAAGAATGCCTTAATTAATGCATTCTGTTCTCTTGTATTATGTGTTGCAAATTTGGTGGCATAGAAGATGTTATAGATTGATCTAATATCTTATTAGATTTTTTTAGATTAATATTTAATTGATTCTAATTTAGCGCAAAATTTTCGATATTAAAATTTACACTTTAAATCTTTATGTTCACATGTGGTGTATTTAAGAATGCCTTAATTAATTCTCTTCTCATGCTTTGATGTGTAATTCTATGTAAGATATTTCACTCTTATTCAATTAATTGAAATAATATATGTTTGTTTTGCATTTAGTTTTGAATTCATTGAATTCTTAAACTTTAATAAGACTGCTAATGTTTATTGATGAGCTCATAAAATCATCAAATCTCATTTAAATTCTTTTTACATTCATCCAAGCCACGTAGTGTAACCTCAAGTGCTTATTGAAAGGCTTTACACATCTTCGCCAAGCTAATTTATTTTATTCTTGCCTCTATGTGAACTATCAAGTTGATGAGCCTTCAAGTTCTCAATAAATTCATTATTTTTATTTAAGTTTAATTTAAGCTTATATTCTCTTATTTAATCATATTTAAGTTTTGTGTCAATCCAAATTTCGACGTTCTCGGCCTTCCCCATAGTCTATCGTTATTCGACCTTCCCGCCGTTTTCATCGAGAACGCCGTTGTCTTGCGACACTCTCTTTCAAACTCACCAGCTCTATTGAGCACAACGAGGTCTTCAAACACATGCAGTTTCAATTCAGATTTTAATTTTGAGTTTATGATTCATTTTGTGTTAAATTAATTAAGTTCTCTGTAAGTTTAAATTTCGACAGCCTCCCGACATCATCCCCACATAGGGGGTTGCATCGGGAGTCTATTCAGCCTTTCCCACCTACCGGGATAACGTCAATGTCTTATGACACGGTGTAGTTCTAACCACTCTACTAAGCATAATAGGGTCTTCAAATACCTGATAAAAATACCAACAGAAACCATATTCATAGTTAGCCACCGTACATATAAATGACACAGAAAGCCTTCTTGAACATCTAACTTCTGCAAGCCCAGTTCTCCAATCCCGATGCTTCCACAAAATCTCGTGGTCCTCTTCATCCAAGCAGACACATCGATCAATAGTTTCTACGCCAACGGTGTAATTTGTAAAATGAACATCAAAGTATTTAATGAAACCCAAACAATCTCAACCCCTCTTCCCAAAGTCGAGTTTCCTGCACAATCTGATCGCTTTGGCCTTGACTATGAAGAAGAACTTGTCAAGATATCTCATAATCAATTGTCGTGTTCATTGCAGAAAATGAGTTCATGTTCTTTATCTCAACCTTTGTTCTGAATTCAGCTTGACCTCTTGGCCTAACAGAAACATTTACATCACAACGAAGGGAACCTTCATGCATATTTCCATTGCTCACCACAAAATACCTAACAAGCCTCTATAACTCAGTTGCATATTCCGCTGCCTCCAACCTGCTTCTCATATCAAGTTCTGAAATGATCTTTAGCAAAGGGACTCCAGCTCTGTTCAGATCCACCTGAGAATAACTCCCACTATCTGAATAAATAAACTTTCATGCATCTTCTTCCATATGAACTCTTGTTATTCAAAATCTTCTATGCCCGCCACCAAATAATTGTATAGTCTATGGGCTTTTACAGGGGTCGAAATCCTGCATCTTTTGAATTAGATACTGCTCTTGCTGCAAGAAGAAAACCTTTTGAAGGTTGGCCAATCGGCTGCCCATAATCATCAAGGGAGAAAAATCCGTCAGGAATCCCTACAGGCTTGTAGAAAGTGGCTCCTTCTCTCTTATTTTTTGACACATAGCAGCTCATTGTATGTGCGTTGCAGCTTTTCACTATTTGTATTAACTTCTACTAACTCTGTCTCAAGCTCCCCAAGTTTTATCTCTAGATCATCAAAATCAATATTGTTTTGTGTCATGGGTGTTGTTGATGAAGAAATACCAGCTTTTAGCATTTGTTCCCTGAAGAAACGTAACTTTCGTGCCATCTCTCCACATCTTTTAATTTGGTTAGCATATGTTCGTTGGAATGGACTCTTGTCTACATTAAGATCTTTGAATTGAACGAGGCCGATATCTCCGAGGTAGGAGACGGTAAGGTGGGTAGACTCCATGGGTCTGATGATCTACACTAGATGCATAGGCTCCGACTGCATGAGATCCATCGAAGGGCAGCACCCATCCCCGCCGCGACCACCACGATCTGCCATCCTTTCCCTTGCTCGTTTTACACAGGAAGCCTCGAAGAGTTGGAAGAAAACCTAACCCCTGCACTGTAGGAAGATCCCTGGATAAGTCACAGTGCCATGGAAGAAGGATTTTGATGAGAAGATAAGAGGCTCAGTAGCTTTTCATCAATCGCCGAAAGCAAAGGACTCGCCGGCGGCTCCAGTGACATGGATAAGATGGCGTTCAGAGACCAATAGCCAAGGATATTTCTCCAAAAATGAAGGGACCAATGGTGCGCAGGGTTCACGGGATGCGCCGAATAAGGGAGTCGAGGCCGTGAATGGGAGGCGCGAGAGCTTCAGCTATGGGAGAAGGAGAGAAGCTTTTTTTTTTTTACTGCCCACAAAGAGCGCTAATCTGCCGCGCTCGATTGGGATCCTTTTTTTTGACTTGTGAGTGGATGACGGGATAAGGTAAGGGCGGTATGGGAAAGTGATGATGTGACAACTCCATATTGGCCAAATAAGAGGTGGCAGTATGGGAGATGATGTGGCCGCTTCTTATTGGCCGAATGGGGTGGTAAAAGCATAGGAATGGACGGCTGCAAATTTCGAGGCATTGTCTTGATGTGATTAAGAGATTATCAAATAGATTTATCTCAAAATGCGTGCTAATTTCGACAAAATTTTAAATGCGACAACCTTAGTCAAATTAGATGCCTATTCTAGGTAATTTTGACGCGATGCAACGAATCCGCTTTGTGAACAAAGGCCTTTCGAGTTTTACCGCCGAATTGGGTCACTTTCCGAATGCATTATCGCTTCTACCGCTTCATGACGATACTTGTCTCAATTGTGATTAATCTTATTTGATAGTTTTTTATGTTTTGAAACTAACGGCATGATCAATTTCACAAATAAGGCTATTCAAATATCGCCGCAGTTTTCCCGACTCGACATGCATCGACACTTTGAGCTTCGAGCTTCATCAATTTCTTGTTAGATTTTGCAATATTTATATTTTGATCAATTTGACGTTCTGAACGCGACGGTGAAGTTCGTTCATCGATCGAAGGTCGTTTCGTCCATTTTCGATGACGTCAGTGCGTCTTGAGCCTCGATTTACGCACTGTCACTTTCGAAGTCCGTCGAATTCAACTTGTGGGCTTGACTTTGACTTATGACACATATATGGAGGTCAACACTAGCATAGTAGACCAATTTTGCTTAAACTCTTCATGTGAGTCACACTTGCTCATGCATGTATAGAACAGACTTTATACTATCTTATTACTATTAAAGCAATGTACCTTCGAAGGAGCTTTCTTCGAAATATTCCATCTACAACCTATGAGTATGCGATAATGCAATTTTGATAGCTTTGTCTTGATCGTGAATCTTGCTATGGATGTCTATCACTCATTAATCGAGAAATATTTTGAATAGCGTGAATGAGTCAAATATCTCTCGGAAAGGCTACTCCAAATAAGACATTTTGCCGGTGATGATTCACTCCAACAAAAGACGACAAGATTATATTTATTGAGATAAAAAATTATATATATCTCCAAAACAATCATATTCTATCTTTGACATGCCATTACTCCAAAAAAAACTAACCAAGCAATTTGACTCATCAACTTGGACATCCCATGCAAACATCCCATCCTTCGCTTGTCTTTCCTTGAACAGTTATATTAATGTATTATTATCACCATTTGCAATCCTCGATCTTCTCTCTTTTTGGATGAAATTGAAAGCATCTCTTTTTGTGAAGCCAATATTCTTCATGCTACCAACTTCCTCACTTAAATAGTTAAACGTATCAGTTGCTCTAATTCTGGCCTCTATCATTGTCTTCAACACAGCTGCCTTCTCATTGTTGATGCCTCTATATGATCTGAGAAGATGTAGGTCACCTGACTTTGCCAATGAATGATTATGACTTTCTATATATTTTTTAACCTTTCAATTCTCATATATATCAATAGAAAATCTAATCATGGATGGACACTCAGATCTTTTTCAAATTTGAAAGCAGCTTTAAATTGATGCCTTTCTTCCGACGCTTTTGCACATAAAAATCTTTTGATTTCGATTTTGGCCAAAAACTAGTATGATCCTTCCTAACATCAATCTAGTTTGATGTGCATAATCATAAGATGCTCATACGCTTTGTTTATCAGAACAATGGTAAGAAGTTTCCCACATTTGGGTCATTAAACATCACGGCTTCATCATTGCACCGCTAATTTACCTCATTCACCTGCACAAACACAAATATGTCACATTCAAAATAACTCCAAAATATGAGAAAATGGGGTGTACTCTCATGAGAGTACAGAGAGTACACATGCAAATCTGCCCCTAATACTAACCAATCAGCCTCCAAATTATTTTTAATAGAATCTATTAAACATAATCTCTCCAATCAGGCCAAAAGAGTTGAAAAAAATATGAGAAAATGGGGTGTACTTTCATGAGAGTATGTAGAGTACACATATAATCCTCAAAACTCACCAATCCTGGCTTCTAATGGAATCTATTCAACATATTCTCTCCAAACAGGCCAAAAAATCTAAAAAAATGAGAAAATGGGGTGTACTCTCATGAGAGTGCAGAGAGTACACATGCAAATCTACCCCCAATACCAACCAATCAACCTCCAAATTACTTCTAATAGAATCTATTAAACATATTCTCTCTGAACAGGCCAAAAGAACTAAAAAAATATAAGAAAATGGGGTGTACTCTCATGAGAGTACACATATAAATCTTCCTCCAAAATTGACCAATCAGCCTCCAAATTACTTGTAATTGAATCTATTAAACATATTCTTTCCAAACAAGCCACAAAATCAAGAAATAAAATGAGAAAATGAGGCGTACTCTCATGAGAGTATAGAGAGTACAGATGTAAAATATAACTAAAAATCAACCAATCAGCCTCCAAATTACTTATAATAGAATCTATTAAACATATTCTCACCAAACAGGCCAAAGGAGCTAGAAAAAAATGAGAAAATAATATGTACTCTCATGAGAGTACAGAGAGTACACATGCAAATCTACCCCCAATACTAACCAATTAGCCTCCAAATCACTTCTAATGGAATCTATTAACCATATTCTCTCTAAACAGGCCAAAAGAGCTGAAAAAATATAAAAAAATGATGTGTACTCTCATGAGAGTACAGAGAGTACACATGCAAATATGTCCTCAAAATTGACCAATCAACCTCCAAATTACTTCTAATAAAATCTATTAAACATAGTCTCTCCGAACATGCCACAAAATCAGGAAAAAAATATGAAATTGGTCTGTACTCTCATGAGAGTACAGAGAGTACACATGCAATTTTGATCTCTAAAACCAACCAATCAGCCTCCAAATTACTTCTAATGAAAATTATTAAACATATTCTTTCCAAACAGGCCAAAAGAGCTGAAAAAATATAAGAAAATGGGGTGGACTCTCATGAGAGTGCAGAGAGTACACATATAAATCTGCCCCCAATACTAACCAATCGATCTCCAAATTACTTCTAATGGAATCTATTAAACATATTATCTCCAAATAGGACAAAAGTCCTAGAAAAATATGAGAAAATGAGGTGTACTCTCATGAGAGTACAGAGAGTACACATGTAAATCTTCTCCCAAAATCAACCAATCAGTCTCCAAATTACTTTTAATGGAATATATTATACATATTCTCTTCAAACAAGCCAAAAAATCTAAAAAAAATGAGAAAATGGGGTGTACTCTCATAAGAGTACAGAGAGTACAGATATAAAACACCCCTAAAAACTAACCAATCATCCTCCAAATTATTTCTAATCTAATATATTAAACATATTCTCTCCAAACAGGCCAAAAAATCTAAAAAAATGAGAAAATTGGGTGTACTCTCATGAGAGTACAGAGAGTACACATGCAAAGCTGCCCCCAATACCAACCAATTAGCTTCAAAATTACTTCTAATGGAATCTATTAAACATATTTTGTCCAACAGCCAAAAGAGTCAAAAAAAATGAGAAAATGGGTGTCACATAAGAGTAGAAAGTACACATATAATGCCAAAACTAATTAATCGCTCCAAATTGCTTCTAATGAAATTTATTAAATATAGTGTCTCCAAACAAGCCACAAAATTAGGAAAAAAAATATGAAATTGGTATGTACTCTTATGAAAGTACAGAGAGTACACATGCAAATCTGCCCCCCACAACCAACTAATCAGCCTCCAAATTATTTCTAATAAAATCTATTAAACATATTCTTTCCAAACAGGCCAAAAGAGCTAAAAAAATATGAGAAAATGGGGTGGACTCTGATGAGAGTACAGAGAATACACAAGCAAATCTGTCCCCCAATACCAACCAATCAATCTTCAAATTACTTCTAATGGAATCTATTAAACATATTATCTCCAAACAGGCCAAAAGACCTGGAAAAATATGAGAAAATTGGGTGTACTCTCATGAGAGTACAGAGAGTACACATACAAATCTGCTCCCAGAATAGACCAATCAGCCTCCAAATTACTTCTAATATAATCTATTAAACATATTCTCTTCAAAAAGACCAAAAAATCTAGAAAAAATGAGAATGGGTGTACTCTCAGAGTACAAAGACTACATATATAAAAGACTAAAACCAATCACCGCCTCCAAATTGCTTCTAATGGAATCTATTAAACATATTCTCTCCAAACATGCCAAAAATCTAGAAAAAAAATAAAAAAATGGGGTGTACTCTTATAAGAGTACAGAGAATACACATGCAAATCTGCCCCCAATACCAACCAATCAGCCTCCAAATTACTTTTAATAAAATCTATTAAACATATTATCTCCAAACAGGCCAAAAGAGCTAAAAAAAATATGAGAAAATAGGTGTATTTTATGAGAGCGAGAGTACACATGCAAATCTATCTCTAAAACCAAATGCGCCAAATTGCATCTAATGAAATCTAATATAATCTCCAAACAAAGCAAAAAATAAAAAATATGAAACTGGTATGTACTCTCATGAGAGTACATATAGTACACATGCAAATCTGCCCCCAAAACTAACCAATCAGCCTCAAAATTATTTCTAATTAAATCTATTAAATATATTCTCTCCAAACAGGCCAAAAAATCTGACAAAAATGGAGAAAATAATATGTACTCTAATAAGAGTACAGAGAGTACATATACAAATCTACCATAAAAACTAACTAATCAGCCTCCAAATAGCTTGTAATGCCATCTATTAAACATATTATATCCAAACAAGGTTAAAAATCTAAAAAAAAAGATAAAATAGGTTGTACTCTCATGAGAGTATAGAGAGTGCCCATGCAAAACAGTTCTTAAAATAAGAAAAATCCTCTTGCAAAGAAACAGTGTAAGAAATATACATTAAATAAAAGAATTTCAAAGAATATTACTAATAAATCCTAAAAAAATTATACATATAAAACGGTTCAGAAAATTTACCGATGTATTTTTATTTAATATATCATCCGCTAAATTGGTCGCAATATCAACAAGGTCATAACTTCCAAATTCGTTCTCCATCTTCACGGTTCTTCAAAATGAAATATAGATTTTATATTTCTCTATATATATATATATATATAAAATATATATATATATGCCTATATATATATATATATATATATATATAAATTTCTCTCGATTAACGCCATTTCTCCAGTTGAACGTCGGGCCCAGGATAACGTAAACGGCATCGTTAAGCGTCATCAAGTTACAGCACTGTTAAGTGATAAAATGTCTTATTTTTATAATAGACAGGTGTTGCGTAACGATTAGAATGTGACGTAAAATTATGTCCAGACTCCACAATGAAATATTTACTCTTCTTTGGACACCATTAACCTGAACACAAACGCGCCAAATATAGAAGAGAAAATATTACATCGAGTCCAATACTTTACATGCGACTCGGTTTTTTCCCATTTTAGCGCTTAACGATGCGAATCGATCTGACGGACGACGCCGCTTTATCCTCAGCCCACCCCTCGTTCAAACAACGGGATAAGAAAAATGAGACGGGCGTCATTCGACATTCCTCCCTTGCATGACAGTGTAAGGCTTTCTCTGCTAGCTCAGCTCCCACTCTCATGAACGCGCCGCCGCTGATTTAGCAAATCTTGTGAATAACTTCCATTGAGATATCAGGTGACTACATGGGGTATTTACACCGTGTTCCTAACTTTAATGAATTTAGGGTTTTCTTTGTTCTTCTCACCGTCCAATATGTGAACATTTTATAACATTTGAGTTCTTTAAATGAACAGGATGTATTTTAGTAGTTTTTGGAGATGTTTTACATGTGTACTCTCTGTACTATCAAGATGGTACACACCGTTATTTTCAAATTTTTGAACTGATTAGCCTTATGAAATGTTTAGTATATCACATGGTAGGATGTTTGGTCATGTTTCAAGATGAATTCTATGGCCTGATTAGGGATGATAGTATGTTCAGTCGATGGCATTAAAATTTATTTGAAGGTTGATTTTTAGTTGTTTGCTTCAGTTTTGCATGTGTACTCTTTGTACTCTTAAAAGAGTACAGCCCATTTTGGCATTTTTTTTAAATACTTCTGTCCCTGTTTGGATACAAAATGCTCAGTACATGACTTATGAAGCAGATTGAAGGCTCATTGCTTAGTTTTTAGTGGTTTTTTATATCTGTACTCTCATGAGAGTACAGAGCATTTTGGTCATTTTTTTCCAGTTTCTTTAGCCTGTTTGAAGAAATATGTTCATTACAATCCAGTAGAAATAATTTGGAGGCTGATTGGTTAGTTTTTGTTATTTTACATCTATACTCTCCACTCTTGAGAGTACGATGATTTTAGCTAATTTTTTCGCTTTGGTTGAGATATGTTCATTACATTCTAGTGGAAGCAATTTGGTATTTGGATGATTTCGGAGATTTTGATTGTACTCTATATACCTCATGAGAGTAATGATGATTTTCTTAATATTTTATAATTTATTTTGCCGGATGGAGAGAATATGATCATTACATTCATTAAGCAATTTTGTGGCTTTTATCGATTTCTGTTGTTGAGATTATGTTCATTACATTCCATTGGAAGCAATTTGAAGGGATGTTTGGATAATTTCTGGGGATTTCTACATATGTACTCTCTATACTCTCATGAGAGTACAGAGCATTTTGGTCATTTTTTTCAGTTTATTTGGCCTGTTCAGAAAAAATATGTTCATTACAATCCATCAGGAATAATTTAGAGGCTGTTTGGTTATTTTTTAGTGTTATTTTGTATTTATACTTTATGTACTCTCTTGAGAGTGATAATTTTGGCCATTTTTTCCAGCTTTCTTTGGTGTTTGGAGGAAATATATTACATTATATATTGGAAGCAATTTGGAGTGTTTGGATTTTGGAGATCAGAGATTCTCTACTCATGAGTAAGAGCATTTTGGTCATTTTTTTTGCTTTTCTCTGTTTGGAGGAAATATGTTCATTACAATCCATCAGAAATAATTTGGAGCCTGTTTAGTTAGTTTTTTAGTGTTATTTTATATCTATACTCTCTGTACTCTCTTGAGAGTACAAATGATTTTGTGGATATTTTTTTCTAGTTTCTTTGGCCTCATTGTTCAGATTATGTTCATTACATTTCAGTGGAAGCAATTTGGTGGCTGTTTAGATGATTTTTGGGAGATTTTTGCATCTGTACTCTCGTGAGAGTACAAAGCATTTTGGTCAATTTTTTTCTATTTTTTTGGCAAGTTTGGAGGAAATATGTTCATTACAATCCATTAAGAATAATTTGGAGACTGATTGGTTGGTTTTTTAGTATTATTTTGCATCTGTATTCTCTGTACTCTCTTGAGAGTACAGATGATTTTGGCAAATTTTTTCTAGTTTCTTTGGCCTGTTTGGAGGAAATATGTTCATTACATTCCATTGGAAACAATTTTGAGGGATGTTTGAATGGTTTGTGGGAGATTTAGATCAGATTCTATACTCTAGAAATCAGCATTTTGGTCATTTTTCCTATTTTTTGGCCTATTTGGAGGAAATATGTTCACTAAAATCAAATAGAAATAATTTGGAGGCTGTTTGGTTGATTTTTTCAGTGTTATTTTGTATCTGTACTCTCCATCTTTATTATTCTTTCGTAAAAATGAAATGAGATTTTCTCTTTCTCTCTCTGACCTCGGTTTGCAAGAAAAAAATACACCCCTAAACTCTAAATCTAGATATATATTTCTTTTAAATTCCTCTCGCACATTCCAACGACACTTCTTCTCCCGTTGTTTGAAGCAGGCGTAGTCGAATGGCCGTGATAAAGCGCCATCATCCATCATCCAATTACAAGTTACACGAGAAAAAAAAAACTACTAGACACATGTCGGACTAGAATTAGAGTCCGCACGTAAAGTTACGTGCGAACTCAGGACGTAATATTTTCTCAATATAGAATGTATGAGACTAAGGAAAATTTATTACGTGTAGAATCCGGATGAGTCCGGACTCCAATCAATTTTTTCCTTTTTTTTAAAATTTTTTAAAAAAAACAGAGCATTCTGATTGGTCCGCACAGTGACTCCGCACGTAATATTTGCTCGAGACTAAAGCTTTGTTTTGCTAAGCTTTTGAGATTCTTAAAATCTCATTTAAAAGTACTTACAAAAGTTGTGGTTCAATATATTTCTTATATGTTGGTGAAAAGTTGAGATTACTGTTTGAATAAAAATAGCTTTTAAAATCTAGATTGAAGCAGATTCATATTGTAGTAGAAATGACAAAATGCCCCTTCATCTCTTTATGAAATATTCCTAAAATGCGATTAGAATTTGAGAAGTTTAGCTATTCAAAAATATATGCATCGTTATAATTTTTAATCAATCTCAAATTAATTTTTTTTTCTTCAATTTTTTTTAAATTAATATATGAACCCCAATGTCTTCTAGCATATTTATTTTTCGTTACTATATATATATATATATATATTTATGTAATTGTAGAATAAAGTTTAGTATATCTATCAAACATGTTATTGTTTAAACAAAATTTACCAAAAATAAGCATAAATATATATTAATTACAAACAATACTATTATCTTCAAATAGCAAATTTCTTATCATAAATTTAGAAATATGATCTAGTAATATGATATATTTTCCATTAACATATTTTTAAAAGTATTATGCCATTCAAATTTTAAATTTATTTATGTCAGTACTTACATATAAATATCATAATATTTAATTAATTTGTAGAAAGTGTATTAAATATCATAATTATTTGGAAATTTCTATGTAAATTAAGATTTCATAATTACAAACTATTTAAACAGACTTTAAATAATAGCAATCATTGTAATGCAATATTTTTATTATGAAATTGGTAAATTGTAATTTTATAAACATATTAAACCTCTTAAAATCTCTTATAAATTGAGCCGCAATAAGAAGCTTGAATAAATAATTCATATATGTACTAGCTTATGCAAATATTAATTTCCAAACAAGCCTAAAAAGAAAGTAACGGAAATTCCAAAAAAATTAACTCTAAGGAGAATGGCCCAAAAAAAATTTTTGACTAACCATTTAATTAAGCAAAAAAATGAACTAAATGCAAATTAATTGTGAAGATTTTTCTAATATTAATTAGAATCAACTATATTTCAAAATCTACTAATATGACTGAATATTACATAGTCCACATAGAGAATACTTCTCTTACACTAATTGTCAAATTGATATTTTTGCTTGGTTAAAAAAAACCCTACAACTAATAAAAATAAAACAATAAAAATTAAGGAAAAAAATTCTTCCCAACGTTAGCTCTCGATCCACCTACACGACTCAAAGTCTTTCAAATAATACCTACAAAATTCAAAAAACAATTATGTAATACAAGATAATTTACATGAATGAACAAACACAATAATACTGATTACCAACAGGTTTACATCAATCATATACCAATAAAGATAGATCACAATAAGTAGTACATTAATTATCATCGGTAAACCCGAAATTTATCAAACAATGTCAATTACAAGTTTTATTTGCTTATTACTACTCACTTTAAAAGGCTAAGCTCATCATTTAACAAAATATTATCACATACAGCTTAATGATTTCTGGCATAATTGCACATATTCGCAGTGCAATATCTTTTTCTGGATCATCACCTACTTCAATATCACTATTACTTGTTGAACAATCAATCATTTCAGTAGGTTTCATGAGGTCAACATCTATTATGCTACACTAAATGTTAAATTGCATAACACCAAATTGACATGAAGTCCACTGCGCTCCAAATATTCAAATGTAAGCATGTTGAATTTACAATAATGACATAATTATTTACAGCCTTGTTTCTAGAGTAAGATTATTTTTTTAAAATAAACTAAACCTTCAAAATATTACATCAAATAAAGCATAACCCATGTGAGTTTATCAGACAACTTTCTTAGAGTTTCTTTTCTTTTGATTTCGTCATGTTTTTCACTTGAAATTAGCGTTAATACTGAAAGGAAAAAGGAAACAAAAACGTCCAAGTATGTGAATATATAAGTGATGTTATTTGCTGTTGTGGTGTTACTGAAAATTTGGTAAAAATTTTTCCAACTATTTTTAATAACATAACGACTGAAGAAATCTGAGAAACAATTTTAGAATGACTGCATGTGTAACAATCATTGAAGAAAACAAAATTGAACTTGAACATGAAAGGTTTATTTCTCTTGAAGAAAATCAGTCAAAACAAAGTAAAACCTTAAATTGAGAAACTAGTAGTGGTGATTTTCCCATTAGTGAGAAAGTAATAAAAGAATTTTATAATGAATTTCAATATGCAAGAACCGAGATATCTTTCTTGCAGCTGGTTTGAAAACAAAGGAGAGGAAAACTCAAAAGCTGAAAAATATAATGCTGATTGAATTGGAAGCTTTGCAACAATTAAACAAATTTAACGAGGAAATTATAATACTGTAGAACATAATCCGTTTAATTGGATCAACATTCTAGGCATATATTAATATAAAAAAAATGATGCGAACTGAAAGTAAATGCAATGCACG
Organism: Cymbidium sinense; assembly: GCA_021442155.1. Classification (NCBI taxonomy): domain Eukaryota; kingdom Viridiplantae; phylum Streptophyta; class Magnoliopsida; order Asparagales; family Orchidaceae; genus Cymbidium; species Cymbidium sinense. The sequence continues at coordinate 35,786 of JAKCPB010001064.1, forward strand.
CTAATAATAGCCTCTCTAAAGTTTACTTTTGTAACAATGAGCATGCACATTTAGTTTTAATCAATAGTTTCTTCATCCTGTATTGCTAAGTTTGTTCTTCGTAAATAAAATTCTGTTGTATGTTCAAGTTATTTTATTTTATTTCTGATAATTAACTAGAATGCAAATTACAGTCCAGAACTTATGCTCTGTAAGAAAATCACTAGCCGCAATGCTTCAGGAGTTGGCAGATCTATTGAGAGCATGATCAAAATTGGAAGACTGGTCACATAATTTGGTCGTGATTTGCCTCAGGTATTAGTGGACAGAGCATTGTATGGACAATTGATATCATGATTAATTGATAGTTACCAACTGTGCTTGTGTAGCTCATCCTTGAACTTCTTCTGGATATTATATTAATTTTGCTAAGAATCTTTTTTACATGAGAATTGTTGCGTGCTAGAGTATTTTATTCCGGATGTAGATCTTCGTCAGAACAAAATTATCCAACACAACACAGGATATGAACACAAGTGTTATACGTGGAAAACCCGCTAAGGGAAAACCACGGCCTTGCCTCAGAACTTTCATGTGTCAAAAAATACGTCCTTGCTTCGTTAGTTCGAGAAGAAGGTGTTTACAGGCAAAACAATATTCCGAGTGTAGGTATAACATCCAACTCCAACCCAAGGGAGAAGTTTCCCAAAAGCAGAACTGGGAGCAACCTCGATCTTCGGAGAAAGAGAGAACCGGTCTTTCTTCTCCTGCATCTCCATGAAGCTCGATTCGTGCACTACCGGTGGTGGCACCGGTGGTGATGATCGTCACCAAGGTCGTCGTGAGCTCTCCTGGTCTTCAAATCGATTCCCCCTAAGGTGAGAATGATATTTATTTTTTTGGGAGTGGCGCCTTGTAAATTCGTGGAAAACTCCAACCACTCCCATCTGGACGCCCAAGCATCCGACGACGGTATTTTGATGATCCGGTGCCTTAATGATGTGAATGATCTTGGATTCGCCTTGACGCTCGCCGACCGACTATAAATATATCGCTTTTGGTGACCATCGGATCGTGATCCATTTTCATGTCCGATAGCTTGATCCGAGTCGAGCTCTGACGTATGCTTGATGTTGTGTTCGCTCATCGACGGCCGCTTGATGCTTGTCAAATCCATTGATCAAGTATTTCGAAAATGCCTTGAGATTCGTGCTTGATCGATTAATTTTCGAGGACGACGGTCTATTTTTGGGTGACATTATCTCGCCATCCAAAAATATATGTCAAATACTAAAATTTAATGAAATTTGAGAGTCCATCAACCGCGATTTTGAGAGAACAGATCTTCATCAGAACACATTATACATGGAAGCCGCCAGTACGCAAATGTGTAGCGCCGATTTCGAGATTACGGATCGATCCGGAGTCAGAGCTCGCTGGTGCGGCCGGGCGCTGGGAGGCGCTAAGACGCGCTTGCAATGGTCATCATAACTGGCCCTGAATCGCTAACGGGTCGAACGCTGGTCGGCTGGTCGCGGCTGCTGGCGAGCGGTCATGACCTGGTCGGCCGCACCGCGAAGCGCTGGTCATGATGCCCGGCTGCCGGCTGGTCTGGCCGGCGGTTTGCTTCATGGCGAGCGGTCACCATGACGGGCTGACCATGGGTTTTGGCCGAGATGCTGCCATGCTGATGGGCGCTGCCATGCAAGGCATGGGCTACAGCTGGCTGCGGCTGCTACATGGAGCTGCAGGTGGTTCCTGGCGGTCTACCAATGGTTTTCTGATTTGAGCGGTTTTGAGTTTACGCTTTGCCCTAGGGGTCTATAAAACCCCAGGGAAGAGGCACACTTTCTCATCCTCCCGGTGGGAGTTTGGCATAACTCTTTGATCTCCTCTTCTCTCTCTGAGTGCATACCTCCCTCATGGGAGTTTGGGCACTCTTTGGATCAACCCCACCTCTCCTCATCTCCACTGCCGAGTGAACCTCCCCCTGGGAGTTTCGGGCACCTCCTGAATAATTTTCATCTCGATCGAGGCTGAAGTTGCGGTTTAGATGGGGAGACTCTTTGAAAGAGACACGTCCGACCTTGTAACGGAGGCACGAATGAGAATCTTCTAAAATGGGAGGCGATCAAGGCGCCAGCAGATAATGCCGTGGATCGGCTCGTCTCGCCTGACCGTGAGGGCGATCACGAGACGGGGTTGACGGCGATGGCACGCGATGGTGGTCGACCATGCGGGTCGACGGGACGACGGTGGTCGGCGAGGATAACCAACGACGATGGTGGTGACCGCGAGATTGCCTACGCACTAACGGGGTTACGCGGACGAGGGGTGTGGTCGCGAACGGCAATCAGATGGTAATACGGTCAACCGGCGCGATAGAAAGATTGTCGGCGACGGCTGCCGAAGTGACCGCGACGGTACGGTGACCGCTGGCGCGGCCATGTGGCGGCTTGCGGGATGACCGGAGCGATGGTCGGGATGATGACGATACCGTGGGTAACGGCCGACGCGGTCGGCCGACGGGATGACCGGCGTGGCAATCGGCGACGGTGAATTGCGCTGGATTGACCTGAGGTTGTTGTGGTCGAGTGTGACTCGACGCTAACTCGTGGAAGAGGTCGAATTGAATCCGAGGATTTTGACCTATCCGGTGGTCGGAGCGCTTACTCGATGATGTTAACCTTATGGAAAAGTGCGCGCATGAGGATTGCCAACTTATCCAAGGTTGTTTATCGAAGCTACTCGGCAAACTGCACGAATATATTTATGAGGTTCTCTAACCGACTATCCGGGTGTATCTGAGCCGCTTACCGATGATGTTAACCGTTATGGAGAAAGAGGCGCTATGAGGATTGCCAACTTATCCAAGCTGTTTATCGAAAAGGCATGTTAACCAGATGAAGAGGTCGAATCCGAGGATTTTGACCTATCCGGTGTTGTATCTGAGCTTATCGATGTTAACGCTATGGAGAAAGTTGCGCGCCCATGAGGATTGCCAACTTATCCAAGGTTGTTTATCGAGCTACTCACGGCGTTAACCTCGTATGGAAGAGGTCAATTAAACTTAAGGATTTTGACCTATCCGAGGTTGTATCTAGCCGCTTACTCGATGTTAACCGTTATGGAGAAAGTTGCGCTATAGAGGATTGCCAACTTATCCAAGGTTGTTTATCGAGCTATTCGACGCATGTTAACCAGTAAGATCGGAACTGAATTTTGACCTATCCGGTTGTGTATCGAGCGCTACGATGTTAACCGCTATGGAGAAAGTTGTCCATGAGGATTGCCAACTTATCCAAGGTTGTTTATCGAAGCATGTTAACCCGTATGGAAGAGGTCGGAAGTCCACTAAGGACCTTTGACCTATCCTCTGATTGTAGTAGCATCCATGAAGCTCAAGATCCGATGTCCCGATGTCGCATCAACTAGTTGGTCGACACGGGAAGGGGAAGCTATCTTCTTTGGGCATGCACGATCGCGTAAGTCGATGCACATTCTCCGTGAACTGGCCTTCGACACTACGCTAGCCAACCGTGGGGTAGTAGACTTCGAATGAACTGACTTCCGTAAGTTTGGTGATTTCTGTTCTATGACCGCAATCGCTCGTTTAAGGTTCTTTTCTTCGTATCACCGCTTGTAGGTTGAGTCAACTTTGAGGGAGTGCGTAATGACTTCCGTCAATGCCCGTAATATCGAGCGCCCGTGCAAAGATATCTTGATTTTACGTAAAATCTACGATTCTCGATTTCGATCGAGACAAAGAACGATCCCACCTTCACCTTTCGCGATGGATCAACTTCGAGATAGGAAGACAAATTACATCTTCAACCGGAGAAGCCCTTTCGAGAGGCATCCTCATCTCGTCAAGTTCTCGATGTTGAGGGTTACCGACGAAATGGTTTGTTGATATAGCCAGGTTATCTCGTTGATTCCCACTTACCACGCCGATGCCTACCGGTGTCGGAATTTCATCTGAGGTGAGGCACGATGTGATCGCCAAATATAGACCGGAGAGGTCTCCCAAATAATCAGACGCAATTCGTGACTTGACTACAATAAATTGTATCAAGTGTTGCGCGGTCGGGAAATTCTCCAAGAGTTACGGAAGACCGATTGTCCCTTCCACTAATACGTCATTATCAAATCCATACAGGACCGCCGCTGGTTGAAGCTTCTCTCTATACCCATGCTAAGGAAAGTGGAGTAAAAAGAACATCAACCGAACTCCCATTGTCGCATCAATATCCTTTAATATTGAAGCATGGATCACCGTGACCGATGACAAGGGGATCTTGATGATGCGGGCCCTCTAGATCTAAATCATCAAAGGTGATAGAATGGTCAACCCGAGACTTCTTCGCTCTTGAAAGGCAATGAATATTTGGCTGATAACACCGCCCCGCAATTGTTTTTCTATCTCCGACTGCGGTTCCTCCGAGTTGGTTGCCCCCAAGATTTGCTGGACGAGCGGGTTGGTTTTGTATAAAACGGCCTAGATACCCCTGACGCTTTAGTCTTTCAATCTCCTCCTTCAGTTGGTGGCACTCTTCAATGGTGTGCTCGCGTGAAAGTGGCGTAATTTCTTGATTTCCACCTGTGCTTTAAAGGTCGCGCCACTGACGCTATCCTCTTCCGAATAGCCGATGTTCGCATGACGGTTGAGAGTCAGATATTTCCTCCGATGAGTCCTGAGGTCGCCCGAGGAGGTTTTGGGGAGGTTGTCGCTCTTTCTTTTCTCGAGATGTTTGAACATCACCTTTGGGAACCTTCTTCCGCTCGCTTGGTGGTTCAAACTGCTGTCGATGAGCACGATAGCCACGGAGATTTGCTCTATTCTGGACGGCGAGATGACCGACCTTCCGCATTAATGATGAGTATCCGGCGGAGTCCTCCGAGAAGCACCTCAAAAGTTCGATCTACCTGGTATTCGGGCCGTGAGGAGAACCGGAAGTATTCTTGAGGGACTCTCCATCGCTCGGATTCTGAGAGATGTGATGAATCGATGATTCTCTTGTTCGCCGTGAACTCTACAAAAAATCGAAGCTCTCCAAATGATCGGACGGACCCTCAATGAATAATAACCAAGTACGAAGCCGTCCCTTTGAGAGTCGCCGGAATACCGACACAAGATGAGTCATTTGACGCCGAATGTGCATGATCGCTCAAAGTGATCGATATGCTCGTGACGGACGGTGCCATCGTAAGGGTCCATGCCGGAAGCTTGAATCTCCAATCGTATCAGAGATGATCTCGCCGAAGGGGACGAAGTTTTGAAGAGGCGGGAGAATGGATCATTCGATTGTTTGCCGGAACTCTTCCCCGCACTGCCGTAGTTCATCGCGTATAAGATGACGTGGAGTTTCACCTACGGCCATTCGGGTGAGTAGAACCGGCAGATCCGTAAGTTCAAAGATCCGGATGTGGTGCCAAGGGTTCTACTTGTTGATCCGATTCCTGCAATCATTCTCGTGAAGAAAATCTGATTATGCCGCCGGGAACCCGTGGCTCTTCCAGCGTTGGAACGCTTTTGCCGGCCCTCTCGCAGAGTCAAGAATTTCGCTCGGGAATCCTCCATCCTTGAACGCTGATCTTCCAAAGAGGGCCCTGACCCTCCCTGGGACGTAAGTCCTATGTAGAGAAGTGTTGGAGACAAGGCCCTGATCCCGAGAATGAGGAGCGCTGGAGCGAAACCCCGCTTACCAACCATATTGAGATATAGCAATGGGGAACCTCCAGACGGCGCCAAATCGCGAGAGAATTTTATTCTAGAGATAGATCTTCGTCGTAGCCCAAAAATTATCCAACACAAAAGGGATATGAATATGGAAAACCGCAGGAACTTTTGCCGGGAGAATGTTTACAGGTGATGTTCTTGCAAGAAGTTTCCCAAAAGCGGCAGAACGGATCTTCGGGAGCAACCTCTTGATCTTCGGAGAAAGAGCCGGTTTTCTAGTCCTCTGATCTCCTGAGCTCGATCTTCGACACCAGGTGGTCCTTCGGATGCTGGCGGTCTGGAGGTTCTCGAGCTCTCGTCTTCAAATCATTTCCCCTAAGGTGAGAATGAGGCTCTATTTATAGTTTTTTTGGGAGTGGCGTGCCTTGTAAATTGTGGAAAACTCCAACCACTCCCATCTGACGCCCAAGGCGATCCCCGACCTGACGGTGGTGTATTTTGATGATCCGGGTGCCTTAATGATGTCTGAATTGGGTGATCTTGGATTCGTTGGATGGCCTGACGAGCCGACCGACTATAAATATGTCGCTTTGGTGACCATTTGGCATCGATCCATTTTCATGCCGATACTGATCAGATTCGAGCTCGGATCGACATGCTTGATGTTGCTATGTTCGCCCTCATCGAGACGGCCACCGTAAGTTTCTTGAAATCGGTGATTAGATCGCATTTCTCGAAAATGCCTGAGATGCGTTTTGATCGATTAATTTTCCGGCGATGTATCAAGAATCTAGAAAGGAAATTAGCAACATCTATTTTCCACAAATGGTTAATAAAGTATAAATGTAGAACGAATAGAGCAACCCTAAAGACTAAGATCCGGGATTTGCTTTGAGATGCTATAATAATATTAATTTTTGGGATTCAATATGAAAGAAGATAACATGAATCTATTAATGGTTCGTGATAAGGGATCATGGTAAAGTCACATACGTCATTTTCTTTTTCAAAATGGCGGACAATCGGGCAAAAGGAGTTTGCATTACGCGTTCTGAAATAACCCTAAAATGGAGGTTTCTATAAAACGCCATTTCGAAAAGCACATTATTCAAACAGATATCAAAATCATAAATACACATTTCCAAAAATAAAATGCATCAAAACTTAGTGAAACAGAGCCTAAGATGCGAGCGTAAGACATACACGCCTCCACGTCTCTACCGCTCGCCGCGCACGTCATCGCCACTCTGCAGCTATTTGAAACGCGACCCTGATCCCGGAGCAGCACCCAAACTGAAGCCAACGGACTGCTATGCTGACCTCTGATAGCGCAAGGGGAGTAGAACCACGCTGCCACGTCATTGAACGCCGGCGGAGTGGGTTTCGCCGAAGTTGTGAGAGGTTTAGCTCGAAATGCGAAACGGAAGGCGGTGATGGAGAGACACCCGAAGACTAGGAACGGGCGTATCCGTTCATCGTGTTTTGGGATAAAGGCAACACCGACGTCGCCAAAGGGGAAGATCCGCAGCCGATGGAGAAACTATGAACATAGTCGGAGGAGCCGAATAGAAAGATAATATGCTTCCGACGGTTTCCATGATGGGACTCATGGCAAGCATATGCGTTACGCCGACATGAGGAGTATTCCGCCGATTATTTGGCATGACTTTGATTGAGGAGGAATAAAGGAGGCGCTGAGGAGGAGGATGAGGTTGTTTGAAGATGAGGAGGAAGGCGAAGCTCCGTGCCGCCTATGCCTTTGATGAGGTCTTATCGACGTTATGTTTACATTTTCACTATTTCATCGGGCAGTGGATCAGTTAGCTGGAAGTTCTAGATTTGTTAGGGAGAAAAGAAGACCCGTGGAAATTTAGGAAAAAAAGACACGTGGATTAACAAAAGGAAGAGAGAGAGTTACAGGATGCCATGGAGAAACATGAAAGCGAAAGGATATATCAATGAACCTCCGATGCCACTAGGCCTGGGGCAAAAGGATACCAAATGGTTGAATTAATCTGTGAGGCGGCAACCTTCGAAATAGTGATCGAAAGAGTTACGATGATTTTCCAAAAAAAAAAAAAATTTGATTCCAAAATCACATGTAACCGGCCAAGGGAAAATTCTAGTAATTAGAAAAGCATTTTATTTTTTTATTTTTTATTTTTTTATTTTATTTTAAAATTTTGTTTATTTTTTTTTATGTGATTTTATTTTTTTCTTTTTAAAAATAAATAATATTATTTTTAAAATACTTAAAATATCTAAAAGATATTTTAAATATATTTAAAAAAAAAATATAATCAAATAAATTTTATTTTAAAAAAAAATAAAATAAAAATTAAAATTAAAAGTGATCCCAAATGGTTATAAAAATCAAAATCTAAATTAAAATTATGTTAATTACTTCAGAGTTACTATCAATCTTAATATATTATCTATAAACGTAATTATGATCATATATATATATATATATATATATATATAAAGAGAGAGAGAGAGAGGAGAGCATCTAAATTTTTTTTAAAATGAGAATACAATGAAATAAAAAATAATTCATTTTTATATAAAATTAAAAATTACAACATCTCATATAACAAAATAAAGATATTAAACATCACAATAACATAATTTTTTTCATATTGCATACAATTTATAACTTCTTCATTCTAGTCTTCATATTTTAAAATTATTGTACAATTATCAATATTCTTATATATATATATATATATATATATATATAACAAGATAATCATTCATTTACTCTAATCTAATGAAATTAAAGTAAATTATATAAAAATAGTATATTATATCCATGTATTGTCATAAAAGAGAATCTAGTTATCCACACACCAATTATCTCCTTCAAAGTTAACATTAAAATCACATTTTTACAAAACTTGTGTACATGTCATAACCAACAATAAGTGTACTATAATTATCTAGAATGTAATTACTCTAAACAAAATATACTCCTACAAAATTTTAACATGCTATAAATATCATCAAATGAATTTTAGCTCAAGTGATATGCTCCTTAATTTCTATATTAGAGGTCTCAAACACAAATCCTAATAAATGTAATCATAACAACTTTCTTTGGAAATATTTTGATTTAATATCTATAATTTGTTTGTGCTCTCTTTATATTATAACTAGCCTTAACATTATATCTATCCTACCTTAGCCCAATCTAATCAAATATGAAACAAATTTTGAGAAATAATAATAATAATAATAATGCAAAGAAAGATCTACATTGTTGATTTTAATATCATCATTCTTGATTGTCCAAAAGACATTTTCAACTATAATTAGCCTTATTACATAATTCTTATGTATAATATCTAACATCTAAATAAAGTAGCTTAAGTTTGAACAAATAGTGTTGATATTGGAATTAAATAATGAACAACTTTGTTGTGAACTATAAACTAAAGATCTAGTACAATAATTCAATATAAATGTAGGCAAAGACTACATTGTGCTTTATGTAAATTATCTCTTTATTTAAACTTTTACGAGCAAGAAAATAAAAATCGACCTTCATATAATCATATTAGAAAAAAAATTCAAGAGCTATTTGGTTGTGGGATTTAAGCCATATTTTGGATAAGTTAAGTCCACAGTGTGATCAAGAATGTAGGATTTAACCTAGATTTTGGATTAAGTCCACTTTGTGTAATTTGCTAGCTTTCACATGGTTAAATCCAAATTTGCTAAAGCATGAAGTAGGGTAGAGGAAAGACAGTGTTTTTGAGTTTGGTCCTTTGCATCTTCGGCAATAGTGAATCCACTTTGCAATGGGTAGAAAAGGTTTTTGAATGCCTAAATGTGATGGATTTAGGATTTGCAAGCGAGGAGTCAAGGACCGAGGAGTTGGAGACTAGGAGCCGAGGAAAAAATTAGGGTAACCTTGTCAACCAAAGTAAACAAGTGAATGTAAGTAATGAAGGATTTTGAACCAATGGGAAGAAAGGCAAGGGTTTTGAACGCCTAAACTTTAGCTATTCGATCAGTGGGCTGGGGCACGATAATCCACCTCTATATATATATATCTTCACATTCAACATCATGTCAAAAATATCATTAGTTTTGAAGTTGGTTGTACCTTTCAAATTGAAGGATAACAAAATATTCAATGATGAAATCAAGATTGAGAAAGGCAGCCTTTCACCCTTCAATTTTGTAAAACTCTTTAGTATTGTATAATATAAAAAAAAAAAAAAAAACTTTAATTTAAATTCTTAATAGTTTTGTATTTATATATAAAATTTAATTATCATGCATAAGTTTCAAACATTGTCTTCAAGATATAAAGAAAAGAAAAAAGATTGTATGCTTTATTTAAGAGGGTGAAATTATATTATAAAAGATGAGCTAATCATATTCTATGTGTCAAAGGTGTTTTTATCATAGAAAGAATATTATTACAATAAAGCATTGTTATAAAGTTGATATTCTTATGTACACTTTAAATAAATACTATACGAGATTAATAATATATTGCTGAATTATTGATTCTGAGTTTAATTTTAGATTCTTAAAATGGATATCTATCATTCAAAATTGATGATATTTGTTAACTTATAATTAAATTTTATCGTGAATATTTGAAATATAAAAATACTATACTTTCCTTTTAAATGGAGCATTTTAAAATTGAAGCTCATTAAAAGCAATTTAAAAAAAAATCATAATTTTTTATTTATGTCAAATATTAATTAAGATAAAAAAATTGATTATATATCCTCTTATTAATTAATTAATTAGATTGATTGTGATGCTACATGTTTCGACTACAATAACTGTATGTGTATTTTTAATTATGAACATTGTCATGATAGGATTATTGTGATTTTCTTCTGGGCTCATTGATAACATATATTGAGAAGGATAGGATAGTAATGTATTTTGAGGTAAAATTAGAGATTAATAATTTTGATAAAAAAGCAGTCACGCATAATTTAAAATATTTAATCATAATGGATATATTAAAAAAAAGATATTTTTTTAGTTATATTTTATTGAATCTTTTTAATTTTTATTTATTTTAATTTAAAAAAATCTATGATTTTAAAATATTTTAATTATTTTTTATTTTTCCACCTCTCTATTTGAATTTTGATTATGCCAATAAAAATATTATATAAGTATCAAATTTTACATATGAGATACATAAATATATAAAAATTGTGTGATATATGTAAATCTTTCATCTGAACCTGCCCGCTCCCCCCCTACCGTGAATATTTGCCAGCCATGTTTGAATAATTCTATAGCTTTTCGAATCTTCATGCTTCACCTGTGAACAATAGTGATAAACTCTCTTAATTGAAACAGTGATCAAGCTTTGACTTAAGAACTTATGGCACACGCAATAATGAAAAAGACAGTCGTTTGTTTTATCTGGTTCCACTTTTAGAACTATAAATTTGAGTAATGCAGCTTGCTTGCTTTGATCACATGAATCATTGCAAAAGATTCATTCAGTGCATGTCATCAATGGTCAATGCAAAGGTCTGGAAGAGATCAATATACAGAGTTTAACTCATTCCTTATTTTATAGCGAAGTTGATTTCTGATTCAGACCTAGAAACTCCAAAACACATTAGAGAAAGAGAAAAAGAGAGTGTGTGTGTAGTATACTTATCGCTTCATACAAGCAGTCCACTACCGCAGAGATTCTACTATGAGCTGAGAATAAGAATTTATTTTAAAGCAAGAACTTATGGATATAAACGAGAAAATGCATACAAATGGAGGATCTGGTGTCGACAGTGCTAGAGTCAAGGTGATCTTATAATGCTTAGATGGCATTATTCTGTAATATGCACTTCAATTTAAGTTTGAAGTTAAAAACTAGGCATAATATGAGGTGGTTGACTTAACTGCTATCTTAAAAGAGATCATAGACAGAATAAACTTTGGATGTTCTAATTAAGACTCGTAATTGCTAAAGATGTGTTTGAGAATCAAAAGGAAAAGCTTTAATAAGAATAGTTGGTGGTGGAGTCGAGTGCAAGAAAAGATAAGAAATAAGAAGCATTGTTATAAAACTTGGTTTAGATGTAAAAAACCGGAGAATTGGGAAAGATATAAAATGGTCTAGAGATTCTAAGAAAGCAATATATGATGCAAAAAATTTAGCTTTTAGTGATTTATACAATTAGATACCAAAGAAGGTGAAAGATGTATGTATAAGTTAGCCAACCAAAGAGATAGGAGAAGTAAAGACATAGTTCAAGTGAGGTATTAAGGATGAAAATAATAAAGTGCTTTTCTTAAAAAAGATATTGAAAATAGGTGGATGAGGTATTTTAATAAACTTTTCAATGAAGGATCTGAAAGTACGATTGATTTTAGCAACCTTAATACCCTAAACAAAAATAGAGAATTTCATTTTATCATTAGTAACCAAGTTAGTGAAGCTTTAAAGAAAATGAAATGTGGAAAAGCAAGAGGACCGATAATATTCCAATATGTGGAAATGTTTAGAGATCAAGGAATTTCTTACAAATCTTTTAATGTTATTTTAAAGACTAAAAGATGTCGATGAGTGGAGAAAGAGTTTGTTGGTTCCTATATTTAAGAATAAAGGTGATGCACAAGAGTGTGCAAATTATAGAGGAATTAAGTTAATGTGCCATACATTAAAATTATGGGAGAGAGTAATTGAGCATAGTTACGATGTGATACGTAAGTTTCTCACAATTTGGTTTCATGCCGTGTAGATCTACTATGGATGCTATACATTTGTTAAGAGGTTTGATGGAGAAGCATAGAAAATAAGAAGGATCTACATATGATATTTATTGATTTAGAGAAAGCTTATGATAAAGTCTCAAGAGATGTTCTTTGGAGAGTTCTAGACAGAAAGAAGTTAATATTGGTTATATTCAAGTCATTAAGGATATGTATACTAGAGCTACTTGTGTCCAAACACAAGGAGGATTGACAAAATATTTTCCTATTTCAGTTGGATTACATCAAGGATCAACATTAAGCCCTTATCTTTTTACTTTAGTTATGGATGTTCTTACGAGACATTTACAAGATGTACCTTGGTGTATGCTTTTGTCGATGATTCATTCTTCTTGTTGATAAGACTAGAGAGGAGTCCAACAAAAACTTGAATTATGGAGGTCAACTTTAGAGTCTAAAGGTTTTCGCTTTAAGTAGATCTAAAACCGAATATATGGAGTGTAATTTTAGTTGTAGAAGTTTTAGAGTAGTTGTGACTTTAGGTGATCAAGTCATAAGAGTGAGATCTGTGATATTTAGGCTCTATTGTTCAAAATGATGGTGAAATAGATGGAGATGTTATTAGTAGAATTCAAGTTGGATGGTTGAAGTGGAGGAATGCATATGGCCTATTATGTGATAGAAAAGTTTCACTTAAACTTAAGGAAAATTTTATAAGATGGTGGTAAGACCGCAATGACTTATGGTGAATGTTGGCCAATAAAAGAGAAACATAAGACTAAGTTAAGTGATGAGAGATGCTGTGGATGAGTGGCTTTACCCTTAGAGATAAAATACAAAATGAGTATGTTCGGAAAAAAGTTGGAGTAGCTCCAGTGATAGATAAGATTAGAGAGTCTCACCTTAGATGGTTTGACCACATAAAGCGATCCCGAATTAGGAGAGTAGATGCATTAGATTTGCCTTATGTTAAGAAAGGTAGAGGTAGACCTAAAAAGACTTGGTTAAGTTGTATAAAAAATGATCTTAGTATACTTGAATTAAATGAGAATTTGACACATAATGACACAGACGAAGGATTCATGTAAATGACCCCACCTAGTGGGATTAAGGCTTGTTGTTGTTGTTGTTGTAAACAACATTTTTTTCAAAAAAAAAAAAAAAATCTTTCTCAGAAGATTCTTCCTAAATGTTACTTCAGACCAAAATTGTGTTTATTCTTTTGATTGTCTGCTTCTCTGTAGCTTTCAAAGTAAATTGAATAAAATTTTTGTCCTCTACAGCAAAGATAAGCCTCAACAGAGGTAAAAATGTGGTATGGCAGTGGTTTAAACCGCCCCAAATTATTATAACAGTTTCCTAATTGTTGCATTTACACTGTGATTGCTATCCTCCACAAAAGTTTAAGTGATTAGATAATTTTTTTAAAACAGATGTTACTCTACTGCTATAATTTTCTAACATAACCTGCGTAATACTTGTATTTATAGACAATACAACGAGGCATTCAGGGCATAGCAGATGACATGAATTGTGAGAAGCATGTTAATATTAAAGAAAGTATTATTCTCAATCTGATTGACTCTCAAACTCAATAGTTCATCACAGTTTCACAAAATGTACCACAAAATATAAACCTCCCAAATCAAATAGCCTACATTACCATATTTGGGAAACCATCTTCAATAAACAATTATAAAATAATCATTGCAGATATAGCTTCATGATTGATATTACAATCTCATTGATGAATTTACAACACAAAAAGAGTAATTGAAATAAACCTTCAATCCATTTGCTACACAAAAAAATCATTGTTGAAATAACTAAATAACGATATTTCACTATAAAAAGATAAGTGTTGCCTAGAAAACCAATTAATAGAGTAAAAATTTACTGTATAGTTCAAAGACACACACAAATATTTGAAAATTTTAATAAGAAAACTCCAGAATTTTTGTGTGAAAAAATCTCGAAAAGAGGGAAAACCACGAGGCCTAGCCTAGTAGAAATCTTCCACTATGTATCTATTTCAGAGTACAAAATTTTCCCGATAACGGAATTACAAAATTGTATATGAGAAGGGCGTAAAATGAATCGTAGACAACAACAAAGAATATAGTCACGTGTTGTAAATGCTTGCTAATGTAGTAGATGAGCAATGTGTCGGTCAATGATGGTCATCGGTGATGACGATGGTCCGATTTAGTGAAGAGTATAAAACGTCGTCGTCGGATGATCGACGACGATAGTTACGGCAATTATTGGCACACGACCGCAGGCGAGATTGTCACGATGATAATTTGCCACGGGCGGGTGGCAATCAATGGCGCCATCGACTTATGTAGATTTTCAAGCTTGAGCTCTCTTCTTTTGCTTGGGCTCCTTTAGAAGAATGAACTATTTATAGATTAGAGGAGACATTTAGAAATACATGCAAAAAATCAACCACTTATCGGACGGCTCAAAATGAGTCCTTTGATCATTTGATGTATTTTAAGTATTTGAATGCTCAAATGAAGTCAGAATTATGAGATCTTAGACTTATTAGATTCGGATCGTCAAGACGCTCGATTTGATTATAAACACTCCATGTTTAAGAGCTATTTAAGGATTTAACAAATATCCCAAAATTTCCAATGATATTTTAACATCTCAAGTTTCAACTTAGGATCAACTTTTTTGACATCAAGATTCGGCCAAGTAGAATTTTCTATATATTTTCCCCATTTTTTGGATGACAGTATCTCAATCATCCAAAAATATATATGTCAATTACTTGAAAATAGAAAATTCTTCAATTAAATTTGCGGTCCATTAAACATACATTTTGAGAGAAAGATATTCATGGAGCACAATTATGATCATGGAAGTTTCGCATGTGTGCTAGTACAAGCGTATTTGGTTATGGACCCATCCGGATTTATCTGGCTGCGATGCGGCGCATGACATTAGAAGCGCGGGCAACTGGGCATGGAAGCGCACGGAGAACGGCACGGCCAATTGCCGATGCTGCTCACGTCACCAAGGCTCTTTACATGCCTACCAGAACCGTACAATGAGGGGTTTTTTTGTCCTTTTTAGTCTGTTTTCACCCATTTTCAGTGGTTTTCACCCATTTTTTTTCCATTTTTCTTTAATTTTTTTTACCTTTTTGCCCCTTAGGGGGTCTATAAAAACCCCCTAGGGCTAAGGGAGAAGACACAAATCTTATATGCTCTAGTGTTCCTTTTCTTCTTAAGAGAATGTCGCTCGATATCAAGGTCAGAATTAGACGCAGGCCGCTTTCCCTCAAAGAGGCATCAATGCATCCTGGACCACCGGGTTTGGAGGAGATCAAGGACCGTAGTTCATACAAAGAGGCTCCGATTTTCCCACGAAAGAGGTGTCAACTGTCCTCATCAGACCAACCGGGTTTCGAGGAGATCAAGGCCCGTAGTTCATACGGGCGAGCTCCTCAAAGAGACGCGTCAAGCCCTGTCGACCGACCATGTTAGGCGAGCCCGTAGTTCATACAACAAGGCTAAGAGGCGCGCCAACCGTCCTCGCTGACACCGGGTTTAGGTGATCAAGGCGTAGATCATACACAAGGCTCATTTTCCCTCGAGGCGTAACCGCCCTCATCGGACCGACCGGAGTTGAGGCGAGGCCCATAGTTCATGGCAAGGCTCATTTTCCTTGAAAGAGGCATCAACTCTCGTGACCGAATTGCGAGGCGCCAGGATCATACGAGCTCCGCTTTCTCGAAAGAGGAATTGCCCTCGTGACCGACCAAAAGTTCGCGATCAAGGCCTGTAGTTCATAAGGTGAGGCTCCGGTTTCCCTCGAAACTATTCGTGACCGACCGTCAGAGCGCCCGTAGTTCATACGGAGAGGCTCTAGTTTTCCTCAAAATAACTATCTGACCAGAAGTTCAGTGAGACGTAGATCATGGGCGAGGCTTTTTCCTCAAAAGAGGCATCAATCCTCATGACCGGTGTATTGGAGATCCGTGGTTCTATGAGGCTCGGTTTTCCCTCAAATATATCAACTTTAAACCGTTGAGGCGATCAAGGCGTAGTTCCTACTTCTTCTTGTAGGAAATTGATTGAAACTTCAATGGATGGTTCAACATTTATAATGATGTCGTAACTTACATGTAGGGATATAATCAATCTAAGATTTTTGAACCATCAGGTTGTTTGTCAAAGTGTTACTTGATGACATTAAGTTACATAGAAAGGAAATCAATCCAAGATTTTTACCCATCCAGATTGTTTGTCAAAGTGTTACTGACGTTAACTCAGAAAGAGGTCAATTGAATTACCGGTGATTTTGACATATCCGAGGTTGTTTGTCAGAGTGTTACCCGATGACGTTAACCTGTATGGAAGAGGTCAAATTAAATCCACTAAGGATTTTTGACCTATCTAAGGTTGTTTGTCAGAGTGTTACCCGATGATGTTAACTTATATGGAAGAGAATTGAATCCGAGATTTTGACCTATCCGATTGTTTATCGAGTATTACGATGACGTTAACTATGGAAGAGGTCCGATCAATTCTTGGGATTGATCATATCCGAGAGACAATGTGAGTTGTGCATTTCTTAAGTAAGAAGATTGAAATGAAGAAGATTATTTATGTGCAAAGCTTGAAGAAAAGTCATAAACTCATCACTTTGATAATGTTGGTGATACAATATTATCATAAAATAACTTAACAAGAGGAATGAGATAAACTTTTAGAGAGAGTTAACAAAAGACAAGGGGTAGAGAGGAAAAGACAAATGGGGTAAATTAAAGACGCAATATATTTACCAAGAATTACATATAACACTTTGAGAGACCCTCAATATTTCAAGTTTTAGGGAAGATTTTTCTTCTCGATTTTGATCATATTGACGTTGGTCATCTAATAATGAAATGGGAGTAAGTCTTTAGCAAATCCCTCTAGGTACTTCTTTATCTCAAAGATTAAAATTCTATGTCAAAGGTCAAAGTCAAGCTTGTCCGAGATAACATGATTGCTATTTGTTGATTTCATGACACACCAACCCCAATGGGGTTTGAAATTTTATCTTAAGATGTGGTGTCACAACACCAAAGATTGATTGAGGGGTCTTCCAAAGATAGCATGCTAAATTTGACTTGACCACTATGAATTGAACCGAGTGAGTGACTTGTTGAGAAAATTCTGAGAATAAGGAAGGGTGATTGTCCCTCTACTGCACAGGCATCAAACCCATAATGGTCTTGGGGTTGGAGCTTTTCACCAAGTCATGCTAATGGAGTAAAATAAGACATCAACAACTCCCATTGTCAATCAAAATTCTCTTAACATTATGGCATGGGTCATCCTACTGATGACAAGTGGATCTTGATGAGAAACATGGACACCTTCTAAGTTCGAGTCATTAAAAGTGATGGAATGAACAATACAAGATTTCTTTAACTCTGGCTCTTCAGAGGTGGTAATGAGAACTCGATTAGATAGTATCGATCCTCCTGCAATTGTTTCAATTTTCCTGACTGTTTGATAACTATTTTGTTGTTTCTGTGATGATTGTCTTGGTTGCCCTCCAGTTGGAGTTATGTTTGTTTGAGACAATTGATTCTTTATAAATCAACGTAGATATCCTTGTTAAATGAGCCTCTCGATTTATTCTTTAAGTTATTTGCATGCCTCCGGATATATCCAACTTCATGGAAGTGACAATATTGCTCTGATTTTTTGATGGATGTGGCCACTTGATGGTTTCTTCATCTTGAATGGCCATCAAGACGTTAACATGAGATGTGTTCAGTGGCATGTATTCTTTTTCCAATCGTAATTCACGTCATTGATGTGGGAGCCGTGGAGGGAAATCATGACTTTTGTTTCTTCTTTGCGATTGATTGTGTTTTTAGGGCACACTTACGCTTTCTGGATTGTTCAAATTATTTTTGATGGGAATTAATAGCCATCAAGAGAAATTTGCGCTTCCACCTGAACCAAGTGCATGAAGGGCAGATTCTCATTAGTCACGAGTAGAAAGGCCCAGGACGGAGCCCTCCAAGGAAAACTCCTCTTAGTAATTTAGAGTCTACCCCAGATATTTGGCGAGCTTTTAAGGAGAATTTTTGGAAGTATTCCTTAAGTGATTCACCCTCATTTTGACGAATTCCTGTGAGATGAGAGGAATCTTTAATGATCATCTGGTTTGCAATGAACTGTTCTACAAAAATCTTGAAGAGTTCATCAAAGGTATGGATGGATCCCCTTAGAAGAGAGTAGAACCAAGTGCGAGCTTTCCCCTTGAGGGTAACGGGAAAGACCTGACAAAGCAGTGTGTCAAGAGCTCGTTGGATATGCATGATGGTCCTGTAATGGTCGATGTGTTCATATAGGTTAGTTCTCCCATCATAGGAATCAATGCTTGGAAGCTTGAAACCTACGAGAAGAGGATGTTGAAGAATAGTAAAGAAAGGTGATGACTTTATCATGTGAGGGGAGGATAATTTCTATTTTAAGGTAAAATTTGTCTTGCATTAAGCGTTATAATTCTGTACGTATAACATGACGAGTGGAGTCAACAGGACGAGAACTTATCAAGTTACCAACAATAATTGGTGGATTAACAATCGGTTGAGCTTCAAGTGATGGATGAGTAGAACTAGCAGTGTCAAGGAGGTCAGGATCATGGTATGGAAGCGGATGAACTTCAGTCTAATGGCAAGAAGGCCCCGTATTAGCATTTTAACCTCCCTTGTCTAACGATCATTCTTGGGGGAGATGTGTTTGTCACGGTAGTGGCTGTCGTGTTTCTCGTAAAAGTCGGATCATTTCATTTTGAGACTCTTCCATTCGGCACACATGATCTTCTAAAGAGATTTCTGTTACGCCTTCACCGACAAGGTCACGCCTATCAGGGGGAAGAAAGGCAGAAGCTTGGCGTCCTTGGTTCAAGGATTGATTTCGAGAGTGACGGGAGTTGGACCGGGAGGTTCCATTGTTGCGAGTATTACGCCTATTGGCCATAATGTAGGTGTTCACAGAAATTATGATTGATGGGTTTTCTTCCCAATGCATCGGCCCAAACCATCGCATGCTGAAAAAATCATCAAAGAGAGTAAAAGTTACTTTAGCCTTGTTGCGATTTCAAAGATACAATACGATGTTTAAAGAATTTATAAGAAAACCCGTAATTCTTTTGCATGAAAAAAATCAAAAGAGAGAAAATCAGTGCCTAGCCCAGTAGAAATCTTCCACTATGTATCTATTTTAAAGTATAAAATTTCCCCGATAACGGGATTACAAAATTGTAATGAATGGCTCATAATGGAATCTCGAATCGACAACAACAAATATATAACGCTCGTGTCAGAATGCTTGCTAATGGTTGTAGATGATGGTGAACAGTGGGGGTCAATGACTGATGATGAAGGTCAACGTGGTGATGATCGGCGAAGATGGCCGGCGATGGTCGGCGGTGGTGACCAACGATGGTAGTCGGCGTCGGTGGTCGGCGATGATGACCGGCGACGATGGTTGACAACGACGGTGGCCAGCGACAATGGTCGGCGGTGACGACCGGCAACGGAGATTGACGACGATGAGGATCGGCGGTGGCGGCTGACGGCCGAAGTTTGGCAACCAACGGGGTGGTCCCGCGAAAGTAAGAGACGATTATGCTTGAGGATTTTCAAGCTTTAGAGCTCTCTCTTTTGCTTGGGCTCCTCATGTTAAGAATGAGGATTTATAGATGGTGTACGAAATACAAGCAAATCCGAACCACTCCATCGGACGGCTCAAAATGATTCCTTTGATCATTTGATGTATTTTAAGTATTTGAATGCTCAAATGAACTCGTAATTAGATCGTTATTCGTCCAAGACACTCAATTTGACTATAAACACTCCATGTTTAAGAGTTATTTAGGGATTTAACTGATATCCCAAAGTTTTCAATGATATTTTAAATGCTTGATCTCAACAGGTTTCAACTTAGGATCAATTTGCTTTTGACATCAAGATTCGTGTTTCCACTAGTAGAATTTTAAGTGTCATATTAATAAGTAATAATATAGAAGTTCAGATTCAATTAAAATAACTTAATACTTAATACACCTTCAAATAATCCTCATTAAAATAATGCTATAAAATAATGATAAAATAGATGGATCTGCACTTCACCGAATCTACGTCTCAAATACAATGAAATTAGCAGCAATCTGAATCCTGTAAAAAACATTGGCACCTATTCGAATTCATAAACTAATAACAATAATGAGCATTAATATGAATAATACAATGATATTTTGTCATGTCTTCTTCTTAACATCAGACTTTTGAAGATTGTTCATTACTCCCTATAAATTAAATATTAGTTATCAAATAATATATTTTAAAATTTTTTGTCAAGAATCTATATTCTAATTTTGTATAATGTCTTTTTTAATATAAAATATTAAACAAAAATTAAAATTATTAAAATGTCATAAAAAGTTTATAAAATTAATTGTCACATTTTTTAATTTCTGATTATTTAATCTTATACATAAACACAAAACTATTAGCTTATTAAAATGTTAAGCATAATTTGCTAGAACTAAGAAAATATTTTAAAACACATGAAATTAATATTTTAAAATAAGTAAAAAAAAATCATTTTAAAATTTGGAATACATTACATAAATAATTATTAATAATGCATTTCAAATTTTATTTAAGCTCTCAAAAAGTTTCAAGGAATTATATATCACTTGAGAATTGAATCTTCTCAAGAGCATGTAATCAATTTGAGTACGGTTCAACTATTATGACTATCAAGGAAATATTAAATGTTGACCTTAAAAGCATTAAAGATAAACATATGTTATATATTCAAATTTATACTTGATCAAATAAATCTTTTTTTTAAATAAAAAAAACATATTTTGTTAAACAAAAACATTATTACATATATTTCCATTCAAAAAATCACTATTTTTGCTTTTTTTTTTCTTAACTTGAAATAAATTAATATTTTTTAAATGATGAATCATTAGTAATAAAATATATGAATGAAACAATTTTTTTTAATCATCATAGGCCAAAAATCATATATGAAATTTAAAGAAAAAATCATCCAAACTTAATGTCGGCCTCCAAGAAATTTAGTGCACTAATTTTATATCCAGATTTCATATCGTTGACTTCGATGGATGGAGAGACTGCGAAAGCTAGCGTTGACAATTCGGGCTTCTAGAAGGATCTTTACTCCTTGTAATTTCAAAGTCTATATTTATATCAAAACTAAAAAGTCTTATAAATTTTCCAAAAAAATCGGCACGATCAAGCGAAAATTTGAGCATGATAAATTTTAAAAATTATTTAAAATAAATAAAATTCATAAATAATTAAAATTTTAGGACATTTACATACTACTTATTAAATAATTATTCTATATTTATATATTTAATAATTTAATTTTAATATCTATTTATAAAACATTTAATTTTTTAACATCATATTAAAAATACCACTATTATTATTTTTTAAAAGAGAATATATTTTTATGTATAAGTAAATTATTAAAACTTAAACATTATATATATATAATGCTTTGTTTTTCATTAATATATAATGGTAATAAGTTGCATGAGACCTTTCTATGAATGGTGAGTGAATGGAAATTAGAGCATAAATTAGATTTCATTAAAGTTTATAATCTAAAATATATAATAAATAACAGCCATATTGATCTTCATGTCACTTATTTACTTTCATGGCTCTATTAATGTAATATTTTAAAATAATAATATAATTCATTTATTAGTTTAATTACTTTTATAAAAGTAAAATCAAACTAATAAAAATAAATAAATTAAATAAAAATTGCATCCATTAATTGAACCCATGCTTTAATAATTAAACTGAATCAATCCAATAAAATTGACTAGATTCAATTTTATTTTTTTAATTTTCATGAAAGAATGCACACACTTACATCATATATAAAAAAATTATGATTAACAATTTGCATAAAATAGATACGTCATAATTTCATATTATATTACCGGAAGATTAAGCGCCACATCTTTTTTAATATAGTAATATTATTATAATTATTAAAACAATTAACAAAGTTATTTTATGCCCTCCAGATTCTCTTCTCTAAAAATTCTATTTATATTGGCATTAGGAAGTGCATTAACGAATTTGTTCATTTTTCTGGTACTGAAATTTGATCAAAACTTATAAATAAGAGGTCATGGAATAATTAGTTAACTCTGAGGATTTTTAGAATTTTATAATTTGTTCTGAGTAAAATCTTGATATATTTTCAGAATTCAAAAAATACATTTCATATGATTAACACGCAAAAATAATGCAATTTACAATATGATATTATAGTATTCATTTGGATGATAAATTTCTTATATTTTTTAATAATTCTATCCTTACAAATTTATTTTGTGAAAACATATTTAAAACTGCAGTTAAAAAAAAAACTTTTAAATATAAAAATAATCAACTATATCAAACAAAATCTAAGTAATGCATGCATAATAGAGCAGCAGCACTAATCGTTGTCTGTTCATATGGAAAAAATATTACGTGCGGACTCCTGATGCATCATTTCTCGATGCATTTTTTAGCGTTCCATCTCCACCATAGACTTAGTGCCTGTTGCCCTAACCCTAATTAGGCTGCCGACGCACTGCAATCCTCTTATACTGCAAATTGCTAAAAGGAAAGATTCAAAAACAGCGAGCGTTGATCATTTTGTTGGGGGATAAGCAGTTGAATTATATGGCTGGTAGGACTTATTGGCATTTGCATTTCGGACTTCTAGAGGGATTGACTTTGACAATTCAATCTATGTTAGACAAATAGGGTTTGGAAATGTTCAAAGCCTACTTTGGCACCTTATTTTAATTTACGTCATCTTTGTGCTTGGAACTTTTCTCCTTCTGTTATTTAGATTAATTTGTATGAAAAATAGATTTTAAAATATTTCATTCATATATTTGCATGTCCTTTCTATGATCTAATAAGTCCATAAATGATTAAATATCAAAGCACAAAATATTCTTAATTTTTGAAAAATTTAAGGTCGGATATTTTAATATTATAAGAATTATTTTTAAAGTTATTCAAAGATTTACGTGTTTCTTAAGTTCATAAGAACTGTGTGATATGTAGGTAAATTTTGTGTGTGTCTCTCTCTATATATAGAAACCTGAATCTTGAAGTTATCTGTCATTCGGCCAGCTACAATGGCATTCTCCACCCAACAACTCGCTTCCTCCTCCTCCTCCTCCCCTCGTCTGATCCTTTGATCAACCAATACTGCGGCCAAACCTTCAGTAGCTCCTCCAATCCCCTGCAATCCAACATAAACTTCGTCCTCTCCGATCTCATAAAAAGAACGCCTCCATCCGGCTACGCCATCTCCTTCCACGGCCACGACACCAACACCATATACGGTCTCACCCGATGCCGCGGGACGTCCCATCCGACGTCTGCTCAACCTGCATCACCAACGCAGCCAATCAACTCCCTCCCTCTGCCCCAACCACACCGACGCCCGCATCTGGTACGATTACTGCTTCCTCCGCTACGACGCCGACAACTTCATCGGCAAATTAGACACTAGCAATGGCTTAATCCTATACAACGTGAACAACGCGACGGATCCCGTAAGGTTTGACAGGGAGGTGAAGGAGCTGATGGGATTAGTGGATGAAGCAGCGGTGGGGAGCTATAAGAGGTTCGGTTGGGCAGTGAGGCCGTTCACGGAGACGGTAACTATTAGAGCGATGGCTCAGTGCACTCGGGATTTATCGTCGGGGAGTTGCAGAGAGTGTTTGGAGTCGGCGTTGGGTTTGTTTCCGGATTACTGCAGCCATCGTCAAGGTTGTCAGGTGCTGTATAGCAGCTGTGTGGTGAGATATGAGATTTATGACTTCCTGTATAAGAGAGATGGAAGTGGCGAGAAAAATGATGGATTGGAGGAGAGAATGATTGTCGTGTGATTCTGATATGAGATTTATGGTATGGATTATTATATGATGTATTATTAACAGTGAATCAGCGTATTTCTATGAAACTTTATGGTATCTTTTTTAATATTACTATTTATTATCATATAGATTACTTCATATGTATAATTACAGATTTTATGGCTGTTTGGTATCTCATTTTAGGCAGAATTGCAGTAAGGTTTAGTTTAAATAAAATATACTGTTATGATGAATCTTGTTTCAGCCTCATTGATTGAATTCAGAATTCTTTCAAATCAGGTCAGTTGATTTTATTTTATTTTTTTTGCTTCACATAAAGTTTGAAACTTAAAATAAATACTCCAATAGTTTAAAATTTTTTAGTAATAGTTATCATTAAAATACCTTTTAAGATATAATCCTCTTAAAATTTATGAAATTTTTATTTACAAAATTTACTAAATCTTAATAATAGCCAAACATGCACCCCTTAGTAAATATTAAGTACTTAAATATCATATTTCAAGTCTTAAATATATAAATATATAAGAATTATATGGTATTCTCTGCGATTGAATTATGGATTCAGCATATGTTAAGAAGGATCCTTATTAGCAGCACATAGTTTATGTCATCCAAGAAATCCTTATAGACCTAAGGTGGTGTTTGTCTAAAGAGACTGACTTAAGTCTACCTTAGCTAACATATAGTTTTTTCCCTTATCAAGTGTATCATATGATTCACAACTCAAAGGGCAGAGCCATTGAGGAGTATACGGGCTATAGTCGTGATCGTAATATAATGGAGCCTATCGGTCAAACCACCGATCGAGGACTCTCATAATCGCATCATCTATGGAGCATCCGGCCAAGCCAATGAGGACACGCCACGTCCTTATTGGCATGAGATTGATTGAGAGTGAACATAGTAGAACACTTTATTTGACATTTGCTTCTTTGTGAGCTAGAATTTTCTTAATTTGTCACATTGAACAAACAGTTGCGGAAGGTGGATTGAATTTTAGCTTTAAATTTTTAGAGAATGAATTTCATTTAAGCAGTTTTAGAGGCAATTTTTTTTAAACTAAGTATCATTAGAAGGTTAATTAGTAATTAAGTATTGTTAAAAAAAAAGAATAAATACCGCTAATTAGTGAGTTGCCATTCGCTCGACTACTGAAATTGAAATGGGCTCGATTTTTTTATTTGCAAAGTATCTTTGATTTACAAAGTTTGGGATATAAGTATGGTATTAAGTCAAAAATAATTCTTATTGTGCAAAGTATCTTTATAATTTTGATTTGTATTCCTTATAATAATTATTTTATGATTTAAACATAAATATTAGTAAGCACACTTGTATCTTCTATATTTAGATTTATAATTTAGTGACTTCAGAGTTTAGTATATTGATTGATTTAGCTTGTGAAGTTGAGTTAATCTTTAATATTGTACTTTTTTGTAATAGATTCACTTATTACCTTTCTTACTTAATTTATACCTTAATTCATTTGTATAGTGGCGAACTTTAAAATAAATTTATTTTATTACAAGTTTGTAAGCTAAAACATTTGAATGTCATACAAAAAACAAAGACAAAAGAGTTGAGTAGAAATAGATAAAAGATCAATGAATGAAATAGATAAAAGAAACATAGTAAACACAAATAGACTACCCTAAACATCTAACTCCTCCGGCATCTGCGTGAAATCACACCTATCCGTGAGGATGGTGCACGATCAGACGGTGACTTTCTAGCAAGATCTTCCAAGGCTGGATCCCCGTGGAGGAAGATAGGTGTGGACTCATATGTAGATATGTGAAGGACCCGGATCGCATAAGTAGATCCCCGCATCATGATGCGACACTCAGACGCACCGATCCGTAATATGTGTCCCCGATATGTACCGATTGTGCCTCTGATAGCTTCGTCTTATCAACGCATCCATGTAGCTCGTGGTCATCCACATGGCCGAAGTATGGCTGAAAGATGTCCCGAGTCGCCGAGATGTGCTCCACCTACACGAAAAATAGTATGAAAAATTAGCACTTATATAAATATTGAATTCAAATGAATACTTATATTAGCACTTACATAAATATGCTCCACTAGTGCTTTGGCATAGTAAGTGGTAGGAGGATCTGTCGGGCCAAAATCTGAGAAGTCCACGAATTAAACCACCGCCCCATATGTCATCTGTCAACTTCCTCATCTAAGCCCTCGAGGCAATCCCTCCGCCTCTCCGGCAAATGTGTGACTAGTGGTAATCAACCCGACATCCGCTCCTACCATCGACCCTTTTGAAATTAGGATCAACCGGGGCTACATCTACTCTGGGAATGAGGATGAACTGGTGCAACACTCTATCTGGTAAATACCACTCAACCCTCTTCCAGCTGATCAAAGGGACTCGTGATAACCATATCTCGCATTAAGCATCGATAGGCGTGTGATCTCGCCACCACGCTCCTGATCACCGCACATATTAAAAGTTATGTTAAATTAGAATATATTATAGACTTGAACTGGGTATTATCGCAAGTCCAACTCAGTAAGCCATCCAACTCATTTTGTATCAGCGTTCTCTCACTCGCAAACATACTTCTCCATCATAGACACAACATTTTAAACACATATATAAGTTAAAAATTTGAAAGTACACTTTAACAAAATATACCTCAACAACCCGAGATCGTTAAGTCAGGATATGAGTCTCGCTTCCATGAATATGCCCAAGACCATATCTCGAAGAAGGTGAAGTAGCCATGTTGGCTTTAGGCCTCTCTCTTCTCTATACAAGTGGGCTAGAACTGCTGCATCCATAGCCATTGTACTGAATGTATCCAGGTCCTCTAGTGGTGGTAGATACTACAAGTGGACCTCTGAACCTGAGGTGTATGGTAGTAAGAAATAGAAGAAGAATGAAGAATGTAAGCCAAAAAACTCGCTCGACAGTAGTCAACTCCTATAAAGTTCCACCTCATCCACCTCATCCACCTGGCATGCATGTCAGCGTGCCGCCTCAATGTGATGATGTGACTAATTCCATGATACATCACGTAGTGGGGTGTCATCCCAACAAATCATCAGATTCGCCAAGTATCCCATCTCTTCCCTCGCCAATCACAATTGGTCCTGATAAAGCGGTCCATCAACCCATAGTCCTGGATCGCCACATCCTGAGCATCACGCCATCACCGACGAAGGTGGAAGATGTTGGTCCGTGGAGACTCTCAACCAAGAATGATGACGGCATATGAAGTGAAGCTAACACAGGTAGTCACCGCTCTAGCTCAATGAATCATCTAAGTGATGGGCCACTCCTTCCGATAAGCAAGTGTGACGGCCTCAAGGTTTTCTAACAACAACAAAATTTATTATTAACCAACATAAAGGTAAGCGCATAACATAAAAAATATAAATTAAATATTACTTACGATCGGTGAGCGGCTCGATGTCACCACGAGGCAATGCTAGATGAACCGGTAGGTGTCTACTCCAATGGTGGGTGGCATCCCTAGCATATTACTGCCATCATCTAGTGGCGGAGGTGCTCCTCTGCCATCATAATGTCAAAAAAATAAGCGCAGAAATCAGTAACGGGCCAAAAAAATAAGCACAAAAATCAGTATCATACAGTTTTAAACAATGAAATGAAAAATAGTAGTGTTAACTAAATAGAAAAATTAGCGTACTACAACCTAAAAGGGAAATCTAAGTAATATCCTATGGGTAAAATCTAACATCCTATAGCTAAAAAGGGAGAACGTATCGTCATCGTTATATTGTGAGGGCACGATGACCTATAAGGCTACCGCCTGCATACTCATGCTCACTACCACCGATATTTTCATCTATTGTATTTCAACCGTCATACGTAGGTCTCCGCTCAGATCGACAAAACCACGGCCCAAGGACACCATTAAAATACTCAGATGTATTGGTCGTCATTGTCCCATAATGCATTCCACTGTCGTGCACAAGTGACCATTTAACAGGGTCACGCTCTACAAGTCATGTGTGCACTTCTTCTTTTACATTTTTAATATCTAATATTAACCGATTGAACTGACGGATATCATCAGTATTTCTTGGCATGTACATCTTTTGACATAGAAATTCAACATCACCAATACCCAATATACGTATTACCTTTTTAAAATTTTCACGCAGATGATACAAATAGTGTCTGTGAGCTGCCCATGGAAATACTTCTTTACATCCACGTAATAAACCAGCATGTTTATCAGATATTATGCACAGATCACGTCTAGCAAACACAATAGGCAACATATCATGCAAGCATATCAAGAACCACAACCAGGCATCAATCGACTCAAACTCCACAACGGTAAAGGCTAGTGGAAATAACCCATTATTTTCATCGATTTTAACAGCAGTTAATAATGTATCACGATACTTACCTAACAAAAAAGTACCGCCTAAGCTCAAAGATCCTTCATACTCCATCCCATGATTGAAGGACCAAATGCCCAAAAAAGTCTCGAAGCATGTGTACCGCTAATTAAATTGTACACTATACTGTAAAGTAATCGCAAATTGATTCCATATAAAGACTTAGAGTCCTATAAGACTCTTCCCAGCTGCCAAATATAGCTTTTATTGCCTTACCTTGCATCCCAAGCCTTCATGCAAATTTTAACATTGAATTTTGACCTATAATCTCTAGGTGATCTATCCGTGCCTAATTATAAGTATAATGAAGTAAGCTATGAATTTTGAACTACACTGTCGATGACCGGCTGCACTTACTACATTGATACATCTATAATTTTCACCAATTCTTGATATTCTCCAAGCACCCCTAAGCGTCTACTGTTGCTATAATGCAAACGCCACTTACATGGTCTTGTAGGACTATCATGATATACAACGTAGTTCTTTTGGTTAGAGGTAAATGCTTTTTGGAATGCACCACCAACAACAAAGAAATTGCACTCAATTTACTTGCGAAACATATACCTTCGCAAGGTCACTGGGATTTCAATATCATATGTTAGGACAGTTTTGTCAGATGGGCCGTCAAAGTAAACATCATTGTCCCACTCTCTCGTAGTTTGACACATCCGGACATACTCGTTTGTGGACAACAAATGACTCTCACTGTCAATATTTTGGAGTGAGTGATTTTTTAAAAGATTATGACTATCTAGATTCCCAAGCATAGTGACTTCTACCCCAATTGAACAGTCATCATCACTAATATCCTGCTCAGACTCACTACTTGAACCACCGCCATACCGATACTCATCTTCGCAAGACTCGAGGCATATATGATTCTTCTGAACGATAGACAACATCATCGTTGTCATAAAACTCATAAGTTGGATGACAACCTATCATATTAATTAGTACAAGAGCAAAAGGTGAAATTATATATTACCCGGGAATCAACTCATCAAAGCGCGTTGTGTCCCCAGAGGTGCATGTGCGATGAAATCCTGTGTATGCATCAGCGGTATATCTACTAACCTTATTACCGGATCAGCTGATGTGGATACAATATTGACATCCTTCACTTCGACATACAACACCAACATCTGACGGGAAGCTTCATCCAATGTAACTTTGCAAACGTCATCGTCAGATATTACAGACGCTATAAATCTGCCACCCACCAGATAACGACATGTAAGAGTGATTGTGTGATGCTCTGGATTAATGTGCAAGGTTCTCATAATCCGTTGCTTCAATTCCAGTAAGGTGCTCTGACGTAGAACCTTAACTGGACGATTTCGACCTCCCACATAACTTGGACTGAATTGCTCATCGATACTTAATTCACCTCCATAGAAAAGGATCAGCAAAACAAATTTCCTATTCATTCTTGCAAAACAAACTATATGAATAACTAGAAATTCATATCAATCAACACCCTAAATAATACTACCCTTGGCTACTTAACACCTGAAGCGCAACACCAATAAAAACCTATAAATCAAATCCCAAACAAAAGTCTAACCATACAACTTTAATCCCTAGCACACATACTCTATTAATGTATAAATTGATAGAAATAGGGATTTACCGTGTCTTTACGAAGAACGACTGAGATGTGTGCAAAAAAAGGTAGAATCCATCAGGAAACTTCCCCGAACAAAATGGAGCCTAATCATCGGTAAGCTAATGTTGGCTTCCAACAGCTAGATGGGAGAAGGAAGTCGGATGGTGTGAACGATCCAAGAAGAAAGGGAGTTTATTTCGCATACCGAGAGAAAAGACAATGTACGCGGTTGAGCGACACCGATCCGTCGAAGTTTCGAGATGGAGAGAACTGCTACAGAGAAATCGGGGCCGAGCTTCGGGTAAAGCTGCCAAATGGAGCAAACCGAGTATTAGTCGACGGTCGAAGTAGAATCGCCGCCACTTACAGCCTAGAGTCACAAATACCCACTTCAGTGACTTGCAGTACTGTCCCCCACTGTAAGTGCCTCAATTTCACGGCATGCCACCATGTCGAACCGACGTGGGGCGAGCCCCACTAATTGGGTGACTACTCTCTTAAATTTTTTAACAATACTTAATTACCTAATTAACATTCTAAAGATACTTAGTTTAAAAAAATTGCCTTTTTTAGATTGATACTTAATTTGAGTTAATTTGATTTGAACTTGCAAGAGCATTTTGATGGAAAATATCCTCTCCAATTGAAATCACCATTCAACACAGTCATCATTGGGATAGTTAATCGATTGAATCGAATATATTTGAGAGCTTTAGATCCTATCAACTCTGTTTAGCTCATAACATAGGATCGGATCTATTGTCATTAACGTATTTAATAAGTTCGATATCAATTCCCCTAAGACCAAACAGAGAATCAACCAGCGCAACATCCTCAGACACTAAGTTTAAGCATTCAGCATAGTGTCGGGGCCCATGCGGGTGTTTAGTAATTCAGATAATTTTTATTTCTAAATGAAGAGATTAATTTTACATTTTCATTTACTTTAAACTTAGCCTGCGCAGCCTTTTAGATATTAAAATTTGCACATCAAATCATTATGTTCGAGCACATGTAGGTATTTATAGCTTAGATAATTTCATCAAATTAATGAAGTCATTGACTTTGAAATTCATAATTAGAATGAAATTTCTTAATTTTTTTTACGGAAGGAAGCCCTATGATTTTTGTAGAATTTGATTTAATATCTCCTTCTATCTGCTTATTCAAAGAGTTGCAGATCTGGTGACGATGAAGGCATTTTAATTTAAAATATTACTCACACTTGGATTGCTTGTTGAATTTTCCAATTCTCAAATATCATTTTCCTTGTTGTTGCTAAAGAACTTTTAAGTTTTTATCAATTAGTCACTTTAAGCTTTTATTCTAAGCCAAAAAGAACTGATTTTATATCTATAAATGAGCATTGAGTTTATCACAACTCTAATTCAAATTATATGGATTTTTATTTATTCACTCGATGTATCATGTAGTGTAACTTGAGTGATTATTGAAAGAGTTTGTATATACTCATTGATAAGCTAGTTAATTATATTGTAAATCCTTTTATAAATTTCATTTGAATACTATCAATCTTAGAGCTAAGCACTTAGATATGTCATAATTCTCATGTACTTTAAATATAACTTCAAATACAATATTCAAGTGATCCTTTTAAAGGCTACATGATGAGTGATCATGAGTTGCCTAATTAAATTTGTGACTACATTCATGAGTGATCATGAGTTGCCTAATCAAACTAATGTTTGTAAGAAAGCCACCAAATTACTTGCACATTGTTGTTCTGAATTTGAAATTGAACATTCAAATTTACCACCAATCATTTTTCCTTTGATATTCAATTAAGATCCTTATTTCCTTTAATGACAAACGTGATTATTCAACTATGTTATTCACATTGATTACTTTTTTGTGAATTTAACACTTTAAATATCCAAAGAGAAGCTTTGTTTATACAAAAACACTTTGAATCCAATATGGATTTATCCCGATTCTACATCAAGTGTCATGTTTATTTAAAAGAAGCTAACTTCATTTATCATTAGTCTCATGATTTATTTATTTATTAGCCCCTCAAGCTTCACTTGTATTTAATTTGAATATCCTCATTTACTCCAACATATAAAGCAATAGGCTCAAGCATTCATTTGGTGATAAACTAAATGAATGAATTCACTTTTAGCTGCTTGATGTTCTCTTTGTTGAAGCTAGAGAATTAGATATTTAAGCTTCAGTATAGACGTTCTTGTTTATCATATCAAGTGTATGATTTTACCAGTGTTCAGTTCATATAGGAGAAAGCTTTATATAAGTTTTAATAGGCCTTCTAAAAGAAAAAAGATACTTTGCAACCCTAAGAACTGAAAGCACGACTTAGAAAAATTAAGAGCTCACATAAAAGATTGCTAGAAAAAAAGATTAACAAGCTTCCAAGAATTACTTTTCTTACAAATAGAATCGCCAATGAAATCATTGAACTTTAAAATTAATTTGGGTACCGGATGTGAACTTTATATTCCTTTTTTTTATTTTCACAAGCAAGAGGCTATAATGACTCTTATTGTCATTTGAATTCTTTCAAAAGTTTTCAAAACTCTAATTATCCATGAAGAAGATTGAGCCTCCAAATTGTTTCAAATGTTCATTCAGTTTCATTATTATAAGTCCTCCTTTTAAATTTAACATGTACACTTGTATTTATTTTATGCCTTTATAACCTCACATATGTTATGATCAAAATTTCAATTTAGGTCTTTTATTTAATTCCATTTAAATTCTTTGATTATTTTGTTTTTTTCTAAGTCCAAAAAATAAAATTTGCAAATTTCTAGATTTCTGGTAGTGAAATTCAACAATTTTGGAGGTCTTCCCATCACGCCCTAATGAGCATGATGGTTGGTGTTTTGCAACACCTCGTCGATTTTCTTCTCGTCACACCCTGATGAGCATGACGAACCCTTTATACTTACAAAGAAACACATAGCATATAATCCATACATATAATATTTCCTCTTTTACACATTCAAACTCAAATCTATTGCATATTCACCAAAGTTGAGGGAGACGGGGAGGGACATGCCGGAGACCAAGAGAAGAACTCGCCTGATGACGGTGATCCTCTTCAACTACGGCAAAAGAAAAGGTCAGAAGGAGATGGAGAGGAAGATGTCAGAAATCAAGAGAAGAACTCGCTTGATGACGGTGTTCCTCTTCGGCTGCAGCAAAAAGAAAAGTCAGAAGGAGACGGAGAGGGAGATGTCGAAAACCAAGAAAAGAACCCGCCTGATGACGGTGTTCTTCTTCAGCTATGGCAAAAGGAAAAGTCTGAAGGATGAAAATGAGTGGATGTGTATTTAATTTGAAGAAGGTTATGCTTGTTGTTTTAGGAAACGGATCAAGAGAAGGAGTTTTCAAATGAGTGAGGGAAAGAGGAAATGATAGGAAAATGAGGGAAGTGAAGGAGGATTTTCGATTTAAAGAAAATGAGAAATAGAGAAGGAATTTCAGAGAAGAAATGAGGAAGAAATGGAGAAGAAATTGATGTAAGAAGAGGGAAGAAATGGAGAAGGAAGAAGAGGGAAGAAGAGAGGAGGATTTTCAGAAGAAATAAAATGGAAGGATTCTAGAAAATGAGGAAGAAAGGAAGGAAGAAAGGGAGGGAAGAGGAAGGAGAGGGAGAACCCATTTCGAGGTTTAGATGAGAGAGGAAAAATGAGAGCATATGAGAGAAATGGAAGAAGAAAATTCTTCTTGAGAGAAAATAAATGAAAGAAGGGGGAATGGTTGAAGAAGAGGGTGCATGTGGTGAGCCATTCAACCAAGAGCGAGGAGGAAGCTCTGTGGAGCGCGGTCAAGGGGAGCGATTGGGAGTTTGATCGGGATCGTGCATGAAGAGGAGGCCAAGTCGAATGAAAGAGGGCTTGCGTGCTTGCATGAGGAAGGGCTCGGGTCAGTTCGTGCGTGAAGAAGCCGGTTTTAGGTATTTTGGTTAGTTAGGATTAAATTAGAGCTTTTAATAATATTTTTTATTACTTAATCGACTTTAATATTAACTTTACACCGACCTCAATATAAGATTGATATATATATTGATTCAAGATTATTCTGATGTTCCAAACACAACAGAGAAGTCTGTTTCGTAATCGAATGCCATTTGGTTTAAGTCGGCATCAAATTGGGTCAATTTCATCTCAAAAAGCACGTTATCACTTCTGACTGCTCAATTTTCACACAGACTTGTCTTAATTAAGTGTGAATAGTCTTACTTGATACATTTGGTATTTTGAAACTAACGGCACAATCAATTTCATGAACGTAGGTCGTTTGGTTTAAGTCGGTGCCTTCTAACCTCGATCTGTGTGTAGGCCCATTAACGACTTGATCGCTTGATCGGTTGATCATTAGGTTGTGAAATATTTATATTCTGATCAATTTCAATGTACGACATAACAAGTCGTTCAATCGAGGTCATTTCGACTATTTTTAGTGACGTCTAGTACATTTTGAGCCCCGATTTGCACACTATTACATCCGATGTTCTTTAGATTTGTCTTATAGGCTTAACTTGACTCATGTAGCATATATGGAGGTCAATAAATGCCTCCCAATAAATATGATTCGTGCATGAAGTAAGTCATATTGTTGAAAACTGGATGATCTTTCATATTTGTCACCATTCTTGGACCACTTCATCTTCGATTTCAATAGCTTATGATAAGATTTATCATTAGTATGATGCCATGTTTCGGACATGCTAAATGATAAGAGCTCTTCCACCATCTACTCTTTACACCAATGGGTTTGTTGAATATCTCTTTCTCTTGTGTTGTTGTAGATTTGAATTTCTCCTGACCCTTGCTTCATGCTTGCTCGGGTTTGATGGAGGAATTGGTTAGTTTATTTTGGGATTTGAAATTCCTTCGGTCCTAGCTTTAAGCTTGATCAAATTGATGAATGACTGACCTGATTTGTCCATATTGACATGTCAAGAACTGTATGTATACCTTGAATCTTGTGCTTAATACTTTGAAGGATTCATTGAAGGGTGCATACAGATGACCTAGCCTTCCGGCTTATACTAGGTCTATGTTAAGTTATCAGTCTAGCAATGTGTGCTTTAATAGACTGAATAACTATAAAATTTTTAGTTCGGCCATCGACTTTGTATGAACTAAAAATTTTCCTCGGCCCTATGCTTTTCTTGACGAACTTGATGAAAGATTAACGATTTATCCACATTGACTTGTCGAAGTGTATGATATCTTGCCATAGCTTTACTTGACTAACTTGTTGTAGGATGCATACATATGACCTAGCATTCCGGCTTATATTAGGTCAATGTTGAGTTATCATTCTAGCAATGTGTGCTTAAAAGATTGAATAACCATAGAATTCTTTTAGTTCGTCCATCGGCTTTGTATGAACTATGAAATTGCTTCCTCGATCCTATGATTTCTGCTTTGACGGACTTAATGAAGAGATTGGCTTTGATCTGTGCTTTGTGCTTAATCAGATCATTTGAGAATATATTGAAATATCACCCTGCAAGTAATAAAAAGATTGATTTGAGACAACTCTAAATTGAGAGTTTTCTCATATTGTCTTAGTCTATCGATCAGGTAGAAAGATCTCTTGGATTCTGATTGCTTGTAATCGCTAAGCTAGATCTAGTTTGAGATTGAACAGCTATCATCATTGGACTAACAAGCATGGACTCTTTCACTACGGCCTTTCTTTACAGCTTTTTTAGTGAGGAGAGCGTCAGCAACTCAACCATTTATAAGCTTGTTGAGTTCGACCTTTAGAACCTACTCGAGTGTTTGACTTAGGCTATGATGGGTTGGTATTTTGTCATCAAACTAAGGAACATGGGTACTTTCACTGGCCTTTTCTTGCGATTTGTTGAGTGAGGAGAGTGTCAGTAACTCGACCATTTGTGGGCTTGTTGAGTTCGACCTTTAGAACCCATCTGTGTCCTGGACTTTAGGGTGTAGAGGTTAATGTTTTTCCAACTCAGATGATTGAAGTTTCCAAAATTGGGAGCTCTCCTGACTTGATCTTTGACATTTGATGAATCTGGGAGAAATTTTTTTTTGACATTTATAGCTGTCTTTTCATGCGAAATAGATTCTTGTTCTCTGAGAACTCAACTTAACAATAATAATTACATATTTGATTAAAATAAAACTTGATGTCAACCTGAATCAGAATATATTCGAGGATCTTGTCTTATATCACGATTTCAACTTGGCTAAATATATAAAAATGTCTCCTATCTTAAAGGAAAATTTCTAAAGTACTTTGAAAAAGTTCTAAAATAATTTAAGAAAATATATCAATGTATGAGTTGATATATTTGATCTTATGAGTTTTAGCATGTAACATTGATTTTATGTATAAAATCTAAAATGCCCTGTAATAGGGAATTTTCACTAAAAGTTTTTTTATCTTGAGTAAGTATATTTATTTAGGGATCTCGCATGAAGAATGACTAAATAGATATACTAAAAAAAATACTATCTTGTGGGATTTATTGTTACCTCAGAATGTATTCATCATGTATAATATTTTTTCAAGTATCCATTAATTAGTACATTGGTCTTTCACCATTTAGTTCAATGAGTTGGTATGCCTCCTTGATACACATTTTAAATGATAAAATGGCCTCCCAATTAGGCTCAAATTTACCACCAAAATTTTTTTATTAAAGAAAATTCTCTTCAAAGAATAAGACCAATTCTCCTTGGGATGTTAGGTCGCACCATATGGTCAAAAGCCCTCGAACATCTTTGCTCGATAAACTTCCATTTTGATGAGCTTGCAATCTAACTTCATCAAGTTCCTCCATTCTCAAATGAGCATTTTGATCTTTAATCAGGTTGTATTGGATCGTTATTCGAAGTGATGACAACTCAACTTTGAGCGAAAGAATCGCTTCAGTTCCAAATACTAATGAATAGGGAGTGGCTTTAGTCGGCATCTTGTAAGTAGTTCGATAAACCCATAGTGTTTCTATTAGTTTAGTATGTCATTTTCTTTTATTTTTAATAAGAATCTTCTTGAATAGCTTGACTAATGTCTTGTTGAAAGCTTCTGTCAAACCATTTGCCCTCGGATTATATATTGAAGAATACTGTCAAACAACTTTGTGTCGATTAATTAATCTATAAATCTTTGCACTTTTGAAAGCTGGGTCATTATTGGAGATTATTCGGCATGCACTCCAAATTTATAGATCACATTACACTTAAAGAAGTTAATCACTCAAGCAGTAGTAACTTGTTTAAATGGAGTAGCTTCAGCCCACTTAGAGAAATAATCGCTGCTAGAATGAAGCGATGTCTAGCTAATGACGGTGAATCAATTGATCCAATTATATATGTACCCCCAGCATTCGAATGGCCAGGATGCTATTGTTGGGTGTAGTGGATTTGGAGGTTGATGATTTATATTCTCAAATTCTTAACATTCGTGACACCTCTTGGCATGATTGATACGCCTCTCACTATAGATGACCAATAATATCCCATCATTTTGATCTTTATTATCTTGAGACCGATTGATGTGCACCACAAAGTCCTTAATGAACTTCAACCATTACTTTGTTATCTTCGTCTGCATTAAGGCAACATATCCACATTTGTTCAAAGGATCTATGATATAAAGTATTATTGAGGAAAGCAATGTGTAACATTCTCTTCTCGATTTGAGTTGTCAGTAATTTATTATTTAGTAATTTACCTTCTTTAAAGTAGTCAATGAAGGGTTGCCTATAATCATGTGGCTTTTCTACAATAAAAGTTTCATACTATTATTGTGAGGCAATATCATGCTTAGTTGTTCTGGGTATAACTCCTTGTTGATTTGAAAGAGAATGAAGAGCAACCTGAGTCACATCCTGTTGTGTCGAATTTAGTAACCACTTTACCTGCAGGGATTGATACTTTATTGGCTCTAGAAGTCGTCAAGAAAATATGTCATTCATGACATAATCACCATTCGTACTTGTCATTGCATTAACTAATTTTGCTAAGCAATCGGCTTTACTATTCTCGTATCGAGAGACTCGAGTTAGTGTGACATTTGGTATCTACTTCATAAGCTCAAGAACTCGCTTATGATAAAAAGCTAACTTAAGCTTGTTGATTTTATAGATGTCAAGTACTTGATTTATAATAAGCTGAGAATCACCAAAAATATACAAATTTTGAATACCTATGAAAATAACTTCTTCAAGACCTACTATCATGCTTCATGCTCAGCTTCATTATTAGTTCTTGGCTCAATCAACCCATATGATCATCTCATTATCCCTCCTTATGGTGTTATGAAGATGATGTTGATTCCTGCTCTTACCCTTGGGAGATTTGGAGTTGGATTTGTTTGATCAATGAGGCTCCATCAAAGTACATTTTCCAAATTTGTGATTTTTTCTTTCATGAATGAGCATAATTTGCTCATCAGGCAAATCATCGTTAAGAGAAGAGTTCACAAGGATGGGATGTGCAGCAAGAAAAATTGCTAAGACTTGTCCCTTCACTACTTTCAGCGGAACGTATGCGATATCAAATTATAAAAGCAATACTACCCATCTTGCCAAGCAACCTATCATTGCTAGTCTTATCATCAAGTATTTCAACGGATCGATCCTTAAGATGAAAGTAATCATGTGAGATAACATATAATGATGGAGCTTTTGGACTGCAAAGATTAATGTTAAACAATGTTTCTCTATCGAAGAGTATCTCATTTCTGCTCTTATTAACCTCCGACTGATATAATAAAGAGCATTCTCTTTGCTTTCTTCATTGTGTTGTGCCAATAATGCTCCAATGGACTCTTTTAATGCAACTGTATATAAAATGAGGAGCTTCCTAGGAGTAGGTGCTACAAGGATTGGTGGATTTAACATGTAACTTTTAATACTACTTCTTGGTACTCTTTTTCCCATTTGAATCATCCTTCTTCATTAATTTTGCAAATGGTTGACAGCGTCTTGATAGATTTGATATAAATTGATAGATGAATGCAAGTTGTCATTGTAAAGAATGGAGCTGGTGCAAACTCTTCAGATGAGGTATCTTCACAATTGCATTAATTTTTAGCTGGATTAATTTCAATTCTTTTATGATGTACAATGTATCCAAAAAATTTTCTGGAGGATATTCTGAACGCACTTTTAGAGGTGACATTGATGGTACAATGTCCGAAAACGTGTAGCTCTCCTCCGATCTTTTACTCGCAGACGGTCGGAGTGTGATGTTTGGCCCCTCAGCAACAAACCTCACAGCGGTGACGCTGATGCCGGGATGCTCCACCATTCTTACGGTGAGTTCCAGCGCCTCGCGATCGTCCGGCTCACCCAAAAACACGACTCAGATTTCTCGGCCCAACTCAGCCCGGCCGATTCCCCTGTCCACCAGCACTGCAACTGAGCACAGCGCATTTCTCAGAACCCGCTGATTCACAACGCGCCATGCATGTCCCAAGTCTCCACCTGGCCGCCAATCCAGCATTTGTGGAACGGCAAAACGAGGAGCGAAACGCATTTTTCATCGGCGACGGCGCAGACGTCTTCGTGCATGGTGATGATGGCGGAGACAGCGGTCATGGGCCTCACCCGAAGACTGCCCATTTGAGCGTAGGCTTCGAAGGCGACAACGACTTGGTCGCGGGAGGAGTCGCAGCGGAGCGGGTTAGGGAAAGGAAGATGGTTGCGACGGGCGCGGGTGGCCATGGTGAGGGAAGAGGAACATTCGGTGAGCTCGATGAGGTGGAGGATATAGAGCCTAAGAGGGGATTTTGGGGTGGCGCAATGGATGGTTTCAATGACGTTGATGAGGGCGGGGACGTCTCGGGGGACCATGAACGCAGGTGAGGATGCGAAGTTCTTTCGGGTCGTCCGCGATGGAGGAAGCGGAGGATGAGGCAGCCCCTTGAAGTTTCTGGTGCTTGGGGAGGCGGGCCGAGCGCACGGGCTTGTAGAGGGCAACGACTGTTGGGGGTGGTGATGAATGTGGTGACGAGGGCCATTAGAAACACGATAGCGAATCAAAGTGTGCACTAATTGATTCAAATTGAAAAATTGAACCGAATCGATATTATTTAGTCGATTTGGTTCAGTTTTAAATCTCATAATTTAGTTTTTGGTTATAAATATCTAGTTATTTGGTTTTTAATTTTTGATTTGACTTTTTTTTAAAGTTGGATAAACCGAATAAACTGAATAAATCAAAATTAAAAAGTCAAATATAAATATGTAATTTTGATTGTAAATGCTTAATTATTTATATAGATTTATAGATTTCTTTGACTAAAAAATTTTCAATATATAAAATTTATTAGATTGTTTTAATTAATTAGTTCATTAAAAAATATTTTTATTTTTATTTTTATATACTATTCGGTTTAATCAAAAAATCAATAAACCAATTATAATTCGGTTTTATATGTTATTGGTTTATTT
Organism: Cymbidium sinense; assembly: GCA_021442155.1. Lineage (NCBI taxonomy): Eukaryota > Viridiplantae > Streptophyta > Magnoliopsida > Asparagales > Orchidaceae > Cymbidium > Cymbidium sinense. The sequence continues at coordinate 76,544 of JAKCPB010001064.1, forward strand.
TAAATTATTGGTTTTTTGTTTGGTTTAACAAAACCCAATCAACTAATCGAATGCTCACCCCTAATAACGAATATCTTGATTGAGTGGCTTAATTTTAAATTAGTCCCAATCGAATACCCTAGTCATAAATGATTTTTTTTAAATTAAGATAATGGTTTTTGCCATATCGCCATCTCTTTGCTTTTGGTTTGGTAGGGAAGGTAAAAAATTCTACAACTTTCATGTTGACTTTCTACGAATCTGTAGCCGCGCAATTTAACGATAAATTTTGAAGTTAAAAGTGAAAGCTATTACGACAACTCCCATTTTTTTGTCATAATACAAGGATTGTTGAATACATATAATTCTTTGGTAATATCAAACACTCTCAATATATTCTATATATAAATTAAGCTTTAATGGGTTTACTCATTCTTAAAAAATAATCGCCTCTTTTCTTATGTTTGAAGATGTTATTTTACACGCTAACATTTACTTTTTTTCCAAAATGTTGATTCATAATAAATACATATAGTTCAAATCTAATTTAAAAATTATTTGTCATATATGTATTTATTATGGTAAAGAGTCAAATAAAAATATATCTAGAGTGTTTGATATTACCAAGAAATTATATGTATTCAACAATCCTTGTATTATGACCAAAAAACGGGTTCTGCCGTAATAACTTTCACTTTCGCAACCTCAAAATTTATAGCTCGCAAAATCATGCTACGGATTCACAAAATTGTCAACATGAAAGTTGTAGAATTTTATTACATTTCCAACGATCAAGCATAAATCCCACACCACGAAATCGATAGGCCAAAAAACGAGAGCTGTTAACTTAATTTTTTTTAAAAAATTATTTATGACCGTCGCCATCTAAGCAGGCGATGGCGATTTTGCTACCGACTCATCAGCTATTTTTAAATTTTTTTGAAGTGGGTTAATTACCTAATTAAATTATTAATTAGGACTAATTTAAAAATTAATCCTCGTTGAGTACCTACGATTGGTTGAATTTTAAAATATTAAAAAATTAAAACAAATAATTAATAATAATCTTAACATTGATGACTTAAAATCCCTTATAAAATTCACACATCGCATATATTTTAATTTATAAATATAAAATGAGTGAAAACTAAATGATTTTAAAAAATATTTTCACCAAACGAAAGCAAAAAGCTACTACAAATTAAAAATTAACCGAGATTTCTAAAAATGAAAAAAAGTCTATATTGCAGTATGCAATCATGGAGTAAAGCATTAAGCACACCTAAACTTTTGAAAATATTTATCGTTTTCTCTCTCTCTCTCTCTCTCTCTCTCTCTCTCTCTCTCTCTAACTAACTTGGCTGGAGGTGACATTTATGGAATCATGTTCCGGGTTTAGGAAGATGACACGTGATATCATCACTTCTGTAAATAACTAAAACATAAAGTAATTTTGACTTGGAATGTCTGTGAGGCGGCTAGGATTCTTGCAAAGTAAGTTAAGATTCTCCTTCTTCTCATTTGCTTGGCGCGCTCTCTTCTACTTCAATCCAAACACCACCTACATTCTCCACATTTCTCTATTCTGACCTCCGGTTTCGACCGGAGGTCAGCCATCCTCTTGAAAAAATGGCTTCAAACGGAGATATATTCAATAAATCATTTCCCCATTTATCTTCCTCCACTTCTACTCCCTCCCTTCTTGGTAAAAGACCATGTGAAACACCCCCTTCCCGAAATTGGAAAGAGCTTCTGTTAGCTCAGAATGTTAAGAGTAAATCCCTTTCTTTATCCTATCTCCCACCTGATTCTTCCGAGGTATGTTTTTCTGAAGAGGACTTACAGGAAGGTCAAAAAGAGTGGGAAATGTCCTTAATTGGTCATGCAATAGGGAAAAGACCATTTTACGGGGCATTGCTTGTCAACAAAAAAAAATGGAAATTTAAAGGGAATATGGAGCTCCTTACATTGGAAGGTGACTTCTTTCTATTCAAGTTCTCATGTATGGAAGATTACAACTTAGTTTGGGATAATGGGCCGTGTTTCCTCAATGACCGTCCATTCATTTTTCAGCAGTGGAAATGGAACTTTAGACCGTCGAAGGAGCATATCACAGAGATCCCTCTCTGGATCAAACTTCTTAATTTTCCTCTATGTTGCTGGAACGAAAGGCTTCAAAGTGGCGAAGTTAGATAGGTTCCACTTGCGAGATAACTTAACGGCATCAAAAGCTCGGATCGCTCGCAGATTAGCAGATAAACACCTCCGTCTACCGATTCAATTCCAATTAACTTGAATGGGACGAAGTTTGATCAAGAAATTGTGTATGATTGGAAGCCATCGATTTGTAATAAATGCAATTCCTTCTCTCATGAGGAGACTAAATGTCCTCTTAATACCGCTGATACCAGGGGGAAAAACATCTCTCGCCCGACATCAAAAGGAAGTACTCGAGAACCGAATCGAAGCGCCCAGACTGATACCTCCATTCCTAATCCCTCTCTGAACATGGGTGCTGCTTTAGATCAAGAACCTAACACTGACATACAACCTCAAAGTTTGATAACGGCAGACCTTAATCAGCCGCCAATTCCCTCCCCTCATCTCGATGATTCCATGGAAATGGAAACCAATTCTATTACTATCGAGGAGTCTAATGACAATGACATATCCTATGATCAACAACCTGATAATTCAATGCTAGGAGTCAAGACAAGATCACCGACTCTCCAAATCGGTTTGAACTCCTGAAATCGAAAGGCATACCACCCAATACACCATGGAAAGATCCAATTATTGGGGAGAACTCGAAGTTGGCTCAGAACTTGACCCCCTCTGTCAACAAAGGTAAACAAAAAAAGGGCAAAAAGCCCACCACTTCTTCTTCTTCTTGATGTTTCCTGCCCCGGAATGTTCGGACTTTCTGAGGTAGGTTGCATGATTGCTCTCGACTGATTAAAGAATTCAATATTGATCTCCTATGTCTCCTGGAAACAAAGGTCAATTCTGAACTCATCCAAAATTCTTTCTCCCTGAAAAAATTCACACTTTTTCCATATGAGTCTAGCTGCTCGAACTTTTATTTAAATTGGTCGTGATATGGATTAAGTGGTGTTCTAATGCTTGACTTTAAGCCAAGTCATGACTTCTCAACTTATTCATGAAGAACCATGGTTAACGGTATCTCATTTTGACATGTGTGTATGCTGAAAATGATGTTCATTCCGTTCAAATCTATGGAAGACCTTGGAATCTTTGGCCCCGATATTTCAACAACCTTATATTGGGAGATTTTAATTGTTGCCTTTTCAACTCGAGAAATCTAGGAAACCCTTTATCTCTTAATCAATTACTTGAGTTCAAGGAGTGTGTTAATGCTTGTGAATGGTTGGAACCGCTTTATTACACTTGGTCCAATCGAATCAATTAAACCAATCTTCTCAAAGCTTGATAGAGTATTTTGTAACTCCCAATGGCTCGATCTCTTTTCCAAATTCCTTCTATAAAATCCCCTCTCCCTCTCCGATCATTCACCAATTATCATGGTTACACGAAACTTTCTTTACATCTCACGATTCATGTTTAAAACCATTGGTCATTATCCCCTGATTATATTCAGATCACCAAAGAAGCATGGAGTATTTATATTGCAGGAGACCCTCTATGTATTATCCAAGAAAATGGCACACGTTAAAAAAGCTTTTAAGGAAAGACATTGGGATCCTTGTTCTCTACTTTCACAGGTTAATCAAGCCAAAAATGATCAATATGAAGCACATTCCAAACTGGAACAAGATCCTGGAAATCTGACACTTGTTCAAGAGGTTAAGAAGCTAAACTCCAAGTATCGAACAGTATGGAGAACATGTGGGTCAAACAAATGGGCTAAGGCTCATTTGATACAAGGATGAAGAAAATTTCTGTACAATCCATCAAAGAAAGACATAATACCAATCTTATAAGGGAGCTCCAATCAGATCAGGGGCTGATTTCTAATAAGGAAGATTGGAGAGATATGTAAGTATTTCTCTTCACTTTTAATAAAAACGATGCTTGGCACTCCTTGGACCTCCCTCTGGGAGACTCCCTTACTTTATGGCAGGTTGGAGACTTAGAAGCTAAAATCAGTGATCAGGAGATCCTTTCTGCACTAAAATGCATCAATATTAACAAGGCTCCGGGCCCCGACAGTTTTAATTCAAAGTTTTTCTTATCAACTTGGGAGCTGACTGGAAAGCAATTTTTAAGGGCTGCTCATCATTTTTTCAATACTTCAAAATTACCCAGATGCTTTAAACATACTCTTATTTCACTCATTCCTAAGGTGAAACACTCAAATCATATCTCTGACTATAGGCCTATCTCTCTCTGCAACTTCTTCTACAAGGTTTTAGCTAAAGTCTTGGCTAATCGTTTAAAAAAGACCCTCCCATCTCTTATAAATCAAGCACAATGATTCATAAAAGGTAGAGATATTGCGATAGTTTGACTATAGCAAATGAAATCTCTAAAGAATATTCATTGCTCAAACAGCATAGTATGTTTCTTGCTAAATTTGATCTTAGGAAAGCATTTGATTCAATCAATAGAAAGTCTCTTCTCCATAGAATGCTTGCAAAAGGGTTTCCTAAACGATTTGTGAAATGGGTTGAGGCTTGTATTATGGAGGTCCCCTTTTCAGTGGTTCTAAATGGTGAAATTAAAGGATGGTTTTCATCTTCTACGGGTCTAAGACAAGGGTGTCCTCTCTCCCCTTTCCTTTTTGCCATTGCAATCGACACTTTATCATGTTTATTGGATAGAGAAGTTAATCTTAATCGATTTAACCCATTTGCTGTTGGCTCCTGCAAAGTATCTCATTTGCTGTTTGCTGACGATCTTCTTACAATGGGGGTTGCAAATAGAACATCTCTCACTTCCCTTGCAGGCTGTCTTGGGGCACTGAAATCTTATATGGGGCTGGAAATCAACCTTGATAAATCAATAATTTGCTTTTCAAATGAGAATGCTAGAAGAAGTGGCCTAGATCAAATTCTCAACATAAAGCTGGGCACTCTACCATTCACCTATTTAGGACTTCCTCTGGTGGAGGGTAACATCAGAGTGGCTCATTTTAATACTCTCTTCGATAAACTTCATAAGTGGTTGACTGGATGGAAGTGCAAATTTCTTTCATTGGGTGGGAGATTTCAGCTTATCAGGTACTCAATAAATAATCTTTTATCTTATTGGTTCATATCTATAGCCATTCCTAAATGTATTTTAAGGAAACTGGATTCCTTCATTTCAAACTTCTTTTATCATAGTGGAGGGGTCAAGAAATTGCATTCCATTTCCTGGTCCAAAACAACCCTGCCTAAAGAAATGGGGGGATCGGGACTTCTCTCCACTGTTGCACTTAATTCCTTTTGCAAGCTTAAGATGCTGTGGAAAGTTCTGAAAATGAATACTCTTGTGGCTCATTGGAGTAAGCAAAAATATGGTTCCATTTGGCAGTTTTCTAATAATAAAGTTTCATCCTTTTGGAAAGAACTGAAAGCTTTGGGGCAAAAATTTAAAGATAAGTTTAAATATAATATTGGAGATGGGAATAGTTTCTCGTTATATCATGACCTATGGTGTGAAAATCTTAATATGTGTCAGCTCCTAGGAGGATATGGAAATCTCTTGGGTTTAAATTCTGCAGCCAAGGTTAGCTCACTTATTGTTGATGGAAAATGGAATCTACCATGGAATCTATATCCTGAGCACTCATTATTGCTGGAAAAGATAAATTGTCTTCAAATTCATGGTGGTGCGGATTGGATTTCATGGGATGGTGAAAAAAACCCCTCTAATAAGGAATTTAGAATGGCACTTTTTGAAAACAATCCTTATGTCAACTGGTATAAAACTATATGGTTTAAAGGGAATGGATTAAACTATGCTTTGTATTGTTGGATGGCATATTTAGGCTGTTTAAAAACATCTGATTTGCTTGCTAGAAGAGGTATTGGTTCGACTTTGATTTGCTGTTTTTGCCACAACTTTAATGAGTCACAGCCACTATTCTTTGAATGTTCTTTTCTATGGATATCATGAGAACTCTCTTGCCAAATGGAAATTTTTTCTCATGAACACTACTCTCCCAGATTTTGGGACATGTTGATACTAATATGCATGTTAAAATCTTCATTATCGATTTGTGTTGGTTTATATAATATGGAAAGAAAGGAATAGTAGGATTTACTCTTCTACTCTCTCTCAAATGCTCATTCTCTTATGTATCAAATTAAGAGACGTGTTGGTTACAAAGTATCAAGGTGGAAAATTAAGGAAGATTGGCCTTCCTCGCTTTTAATTAATTGGTTTGGAAATATTACATGATTAACTATACCCCCCCCCCCTCTTTATTTACTCGAGAATCTGTATGCTGGACGATGATGACTGCAGCCATTTTCTTTTTTTGGGAGAGCCCGTTGAACGCCTTTGCGAACCTGATTATTACTATGTATTTCACCGATTGGTGAAGGAAATCACGTGCTCTTTGTCCTTCAATCGGAAACACACTTCAAAATCTATACCTGTCGCCCAGTATCTTACGGTTTTTTTTGCCTGAGTCCTAGAAATTTACTTCTATTTTCAATTCGGTTTTTTTCCTTCTTCTCTGTTTTGTCATTTTCTTCATTGGCATAGCATTATGGTGATGGAGAGATCATCTATTGTACTCTTATACTTTGTTCTTTTCTCTCTGTAATCTGTGTTTTAGTTTTACCCATATAACACTTTTACTTTTGGAATGAATTGGGCTATTGCCCTCAACATTTTCCAAAAAAAAAAAACATAAAGTAAGATTTTCATATATATATATATATATATATATATATATATATATATATATATATATATATATATATATATGTATGTGAGACATTTTTATCTATTTATATATATCTAATATCTAGAATTAAAATATTTATTTATCTAATATTTTATTATATTTAAAATATATATTCATTTTAAAAATTGAGTGATGTTAAAATTTTTAATATGATAGTGAATATTAGAATATTATCTATGTAAAATTAAAATTTAGATATTATATATATATATATATAAGAATTATATATACATATATAAATTTCTCAAACATAATCTCACACCACCATAAAAATATGTGAGTGATAAAATTTTTTATTATTCTATAATTTAACCTCATGGAAGGCACTTCATCAACTTAGAAATTTCACCTTTTTTTTTTAAATATGTGGTGCCCTTTAAAATATTTTGTGGTGCCCTACTAATGAACCAAAAGCATTTTCCAATTTGAAACTATGTGGTGCCCCTTCAAAATATTTTGTGAATATATTAATTTTTAAATATGCTTTAATATCTTTATAATAATTAGTATAATTTCAGAAAATTATGATAATCTTTTTTATATTTTGAGTTGTTGAAAATTTATCATTCTTATATATTGTTAGTCTAGAACACAAAATATGTAATTTTTCCAAATTCAAATTTTCTAGTTTTTGTAAATAAAACTCATTGATGTCACACACACACAATAATACACACACACACACACACACACACACACAATATATATATATATATATATATATATATATATATATATATATATATATATATATATATATATATATATATATATATATATATATATATATAATTTGTTACTTCTACATGACATATGTTCATATTATATTTAAAAATTTCATAATATTTAGGATTGTTCTTTCATGAAGTTTACTTAAATATTTTTATTTATCAATTGAATATTGTATACATTATTTAAAAAATCAAAATATATATTAATGCGTGTAAAAAAATATTTCAACATAAAAATGTTTTTTATTCAAAACTTGATTTTAATGTTAAAATCAATTTGATGTTTGACTCATATTGAGTCTGAATCAAATCATTTAAGTCAAATCTAATTCTATATCAAATTGAGCCAATTTAAAATAATATTGAAGATGTTGAGAACTCATAGAAATTGCATGAAAAAATTAACCTTTCTTTCCTTGCCAATGTTGAGAACAATGAGCTCCACGAGACCCTTAGAATTCATCAAAACACCGAGCGTGATCGTGATCCCTCGCCGGCATCCGACAAGCCACCGCCACCACGAAGGTCTTAATTATCTTCCCCACACAGGCCGTACCGACTACCAGCGCAAGCAAAACCCACGCCTCCGCTCCTTAATTGTCAGCATTTCGTCTTCAGCCCGCTCGAGGCAAAGTAAAGTGGCAGCAACAATCCAGACACAAAATCCTCACCTTCCATTAATGTATGAGTCCGACATAGCTTTCGCCCAGCCTCCAATCGCTAATAAATACCCGTCCAATATAAATATGACGCTTTTCACTTAACGTGTTAGACAATTTTAATGACGCCATTTTACGCTTCGCCCACCGCCCGCTTAAAGCGAGGAGAAAATATTATGACGCCATTCCACATTTTTCGTCACGTAGTAGTTTAGAGATTTCTTTTAGAAATTTTTCTCACCGCCTCCCCGCTTCTCCTACAAGACGCCCGACCTTCCCTCAAAGATTTAACAAATCTTGAGCATTAAAAATTGAGATTGTTGCATGCTAGAAAACCAGCAGAGAGTGAAAGTTTACGCTTGTAGAAATCCAAAGACACACTCGTATTTAAAGAGTGAACAAGAAATTTTACATGAAAAACCTCGACAAGAGGGAAAACCACCGCCTAGCCTAGTAAAAAATCTTCAACTATGTATTTGTTTTGAAGTACAAGTTTTCCGACAGATTACAAAATCAGAGAAGAAGGTACAATGGGAATTCTAAAATCAGGCAACAACAGCCATATAGTAATGGTGAACAATGAGGGTCAGCGACTGACGATGAAGGTCGTCGGGATGGTGACCGATGAAGATGGCCACCGAGGATCGGCAGCGGTGACCGATGATGGTAAGAAGCGGCGGACCTGCGGGTCGTGGTGATGATGTGACACGGCGGTTGACAACGATGACCGCGACGAGTCGCGCAAGCCGCCGGGATGACCGTGACGAGATCGTTGATGGCAAGGATTAGCGATGGCGGCTGACGGCGGTGGTTGGTAACCAACGTGGTGGCCACCGCCGAGTGGTGGCACGATTATGCCTCGGAGGATTTTCAAGCTTTAGAGCTCTCCTCTCTCTTGCTTGGTTCCTCTCATGAAGAATGAGGTTATAGATTGGAGAGTGGCGTCAAATACATGCAAAATCCAACCACTCTCTCCATTGGATGACTCAAAATGATTCCTTTGATCATATGATGTTTTTTGTGTATTTGAATGCTCAAATGAAGTCGGAATTATGATATCTTGGGTTTGTTAGATCCGCTCGAAGATGCTCGATTTTGACTATAAACATTCCATGTTTAAGAGTCGATTGATAATAAGCGCTTGATCTCTGCTTAGTCTTGATTCGTAATCGATTGCTGACATCAAGATTCGTTTTCACTAGTAGAATTTTCGGGGTCATATCAGTTGCCCCAATATTTTTGAAAGATATTATCTCAATCATCCAAAATATATATGTCAGATACTTGAAAATAGCAAATTCTTTAATGAAATTTGGCGTCTATTAACCATACATTTTGAGAGAACATATCTTTGGAAAGGATTATGATCACTGACGCAGCGGATGTACGGTATGCGCGCAAGGTTTCGGTTATGGACTCATCCAACATTTTGGTGCTTGCAGTAGCCTCGATAGTGTCCGCCAAGGAAGGAGGCGCAATAACGGGTCGAAGTCGGCGTCGTAGTCGGCCAGAAAACCACGCCGGAAGTTTCAGTCGACGCCCGAACGTCGGAGCGGGTCACACGGGCGCCGATGGGATCGCGGGTCGCGGTTCTACGAGCGAAGCATGGGTCACGCGGGCCGACGTCAGAACGAATGCGCGACGCTCGACGCCGAAATTAGAGGGACAGCGACGCTGCTCGCAACGCTGGTCCATTTTGTGGGCTAAAACGTTTTCACCCGTCATTTGTTTCACCGCTTTGAGCGGTTTTGGGTTTTTAGCTTTTGATTTTTGACCTTATAGGGTCTATAAAATCCCCTGTGGTCAGGAGAAGGCACACCTCATATGAGTATCCCTCTTCTTTTAAGAGAGGTCGTCGAGGCGATCAAGGCACGCCGTACATACGTCGGTTCGGTTTTCCTCAAAGAGGCGCCAACCGCCTCGCCGACCGACCGGTTTTGAGGCAAACAAGGCCTACGATATAATGACGTCTACATTTTTCTCAAAGAGGCGCCAATCGCATCACCGACCGAATTGAGGATGATCAAGGCCCGCCGATACATACGTCAGGTTCGCTTTTCCCTCGAAGAGAGTCAATTATACTTATCGGACGACGGGTTGGAAGCGTCGCCCGCGATAACCGAGATGGGGTACCTTAATGCCCGACGATGGTCGGCCGGTATCGACGGGATAACCGCGACTATGGCAACCCGGGATGGTCTGACGATGGTCGCCGCGATGAATGGCGGTTGATTCTGAGGTAGTGATCTACGACGAAACCCACCAGGTGGCAACCGCACGGTAGTCTGCAATGACGTGTCGAATGGCGGGATGACCGCAACCATGGTGTCGACCGACGAGATTGCCAATGATGTCGGGCGGCGGTGACCGGCAATGCCGCGACCGGCCAGGGTGGTTTACCAACGGGTGTGGCAATTGACAAGCAACCGGGCGAATACGCCTGCAGTGCGGATGACCGATATGTGGTGACCAGAAGATTGGTGATCGCGGCTGGACCGAGAAGGCAGCGGACCTGAGACTGCAAGCGCGTGACCGGCGACGGTGGTCGGCCGATAGTGGTCAGGCAACCGCGAATTAACCACGCATGACGGTCGATATGCTGGGATGACCGCGATGATGGTGTGGTGACCCGGAGATTTTGGTGATGGTCGCGATGATGGCGATGGTACCGTCAGTGACCGAACGGCTATTAATGGGTGGCCTGCAAGCGAGAATGACTGGGCAACGCCTGGTAATCGGCTGGGATGACCGACGACGGGTGGTGACCGCAGGATTGCCGCGATGGTCGGGCCGGGCGAACCGACGACTATTGACGGCACGGTGGTGAGGGTAATGGCACGAATGATGATGGTCGACATCGAGTATGCGGGGATGACCAAATGATGATGGTGGTGACCGGAGATTGCCGCTGGCGGCCTGAGGCGGTGACCGGTGATGGTAGTCGACGGAGGTGACCGACGACGGTGGGGTAGCCGCTGGTGGTCGGTAAGGGTAACCGGCATGGAGTAGTAAAGATCGATGTGTAGTCGGCTGGATGACCGACGACAATGGTCGTGAAGCGAGATTGCACGATGGTCGGCGCTTTTTTTTTTTACCTATCCGAGGTTGTTTGTCAGAGTGTGACTCGGATGACGTTAACCTGTATGGAAGAGGTCGAATTGAACCGCTGAGATTTTGACCTATCCGAGGTTATTTGTCGAGTGTTACCCGGCGACGCTAACCTGCATGAGGTTAAATGGAATCCATTGAGATTTTGACCTTCAAGTTGTTTGTTAGAGTAACTGACGTTAACCCGTATGGAAGAGGTCGAATTGAATCCGCTGAGGATTTTACCTATCCGGGTTGTCGTGTGACTCGATGATGTTAACTGTATGGAAGAGGTCAAATTGAATCCGAGAATTTTGACCCATCCAGGTTGTTTGTCGAGTGTTACCCATGACGCTAACTGTGGAAGAGGTTGATTGAATCCGCCGAGGATTTTGACCTATCCGGTGTTGTTTTAAAAGTGTGACGGCGATGTTAACCTGTATGGTAGAGGTCGAATTGAATCCACTGAGGATTTTTGACCTATCCGAGGTTATTTTTAGAGTATTTGCTCGATGACGTTAACCTGTGTGGAGTAGGTGGGGAGTTTTGATCCATCCGAGGTTGTTTGTCAGAGTCTTCGCTCGATGACATTAACCGATGTGGAATGGGTCAAATCAAAATATTTGTTTGAGGTTGTAGCCAAAGTTGCTCCTTGACCTTTGTCTTTCTCATTGGTATTTCTGAGTTGCTTCTTGAACTGATAATCAATTAGACATCCAGAATATCGATTTGGATAATCATTTGAGATTAAGAGTTTCCCGCCACAAATTAAAGAATGAAGTTTGATGAATTCATTCTTCGCTGCGCTTTAAAAGCTTGAAATGCTCCACCTCGATGGTGGTTTTGATCTTGTTGGAAACTCGCCATACAAGATGAAATAATGGAATCAATTCCACGACTGCCAAACTGCGCTTAGAAAATCGCTAGAGTGAAAGTTTACGAGCCTATTATGAAATCCAACACACAGTGTATTTAAAGAGTGAACAAAAACTCCAAAATTTTACGTGAAAATCTCAAAAGAGGGAAAACCACCTAGCCAGAAATCTTCCACTATGTATTTGTTTTTGAGTACAAGTTTTCCGACGGATTACAAAATTGTATAGAAGGGCTCGACAATGGAATTCCAAAATCGCAACAACTACCATATAGTAATGGTGAACTGGGTCGGCCGACGATGAAGGTCATCGATGGTGACCGGGCGAAGATGCCGAGATCGCGGTTGACCGACGGGTAATGCGGGTGACCGACGCCGGTGGGTGATGATGACACGACGATGATGATGATGGTCGCGGCGACGATAGGGTCGGTGACGACCGGGCGATGAGATTGACGACGGCAAGGATGCGGGCGACGCACGACGCCGGGCCGCGTGGTTGGTAACCAACGGGGGTCTACCGCCGAAAGTGGTGGCACGATTATGCCCGAGGATTTTCATGTTTATAGCTCTCCTCACTCTCTTGGTCTCCTCTCTCATGAAGAATGAGGGCTATTTATAGATTGGGCGCCTCTAAATACATGCAAAATCGAACCACTCCTCTCCATCGACGCTCAAAATGAATTCCTTTGATCATATGATATTTTGTGTATTTGAATGCTCAAATGAAGTCGTAATTATGATATCTTGGGCTTCTAGATCCGCTCATTAAGATGATTTGACTTTAAACATTCCATGTTTAAGAGTCGATTGATAATAAACACTTGATCTTAGTCTTGATTCGTAATCGATGCTTAACATCAAGATTCATGCTTCACTAGTAGAATTTTCGTGGTCATATTAGAGGTAAAGACGCATAAGGTATTTCTTCCGCATTCTTGAACTTTAATGAATTTAAGGTTTTCTCTATTGTTCTCACCCTCAAATAGGGGAGCATTTGGAATATTTGAGTTCTTTAAATGAACGAAGACTGTTTAACTAGTTTTTGGAAATATTTTATATGTGTACTCTCTGTACTCTCATGATGGTATACGCTATTATTTTTAAAATTTTGAACTGTGGGGCTTGTCATATATTTTAGTATATCCCATTGTAGAATATATTTGGTATTATTTCATGAAGGATTTGATGAATTTTATGGCATGTTTTGGATATAATATGTTCAACGATGGCATTATAATTTATTTGTAGGTTATTTAATGGATGTTTGCTTGAGTACTCTCAGATTCTCGTGAGAGTATAACCAATTTTGTCATATTTTTTAAGACTTCTCACCCTCTTTGGATATAATATGTTTAGTACATATCTTTATGCAAGGTCGATTGGTTAGTTTGTGGTTATTTTATGTATTCTGTGTATCTCTGAGAATACACCTCATTTTCTCAAATTTTTTTAGCTTTTAAACCTTATTTGAGATTGAACAGCTATCGTCATTAGACTGATGAGCAGGGGCTCTTTCACTACGGCCTTTTTCTTGCGGCTTGTTGAGTGAGGAGAGAGTCAACAACTCAGCCATATTAAGGCTTGTTAAGTCTGACCTTTAGAACCTGCTCGAGTCTTTGACTTAAATAGTAGTGGGTTAGTGGTTTTATCATCAGACTAACGAACGGGGGCTCTTTCACTACGGCCCTTTCTTTGAGAAGAGAGCATCAACTCCTACCATTTATGGGCTTGTTGAGTCCGACCTTTAGAACCCATTCGTATCCTAGACTTTAGGATGTAGAGGTTGATGTTTCTCCAACTTAATTGATTGAAGCTTCCAAAATCGAGAGTTCTTCTGACTTGATCTCTAGAATTTGACAAATCTGGGAGATAATTTTTTTGACATTTAGGGCTATCTTTTCATGCATAGAAATAGATTATTTTTACTCCTACAAGACTCTGCAACTTAATAGTAATAATTATGGATATATCCAGGGATTTCGGCGTAAAGCTCAATGTCAACCTGAATAAGAATATATTTGAGGATCTCGTCTTATGGCACGATGTCAACTCAAATAAACTTGATATAAACTAAAAAAATGCCCCATGTCTTGTAGGGGGAATTCTAAAGTACATTTAGGAGAATTTTCAAGATGAGGATACACAAATACATCAATATATGAATTGATATATTCTAAAAAAATATTTTAACATACAACGATTTCATCTCAGATATAAAATCTAAAAATGCCCTCTATGTAGAGAATTTTCACGAAAAAAGTTCTTCATCTGAGTATGTTTATTTAGGGATCTCGCATGAAGCACGATGTCAACCTAAAAAGATATACTAAAAAAAAAAAAATGCTATCTTGGAGATTTTCCATTGTACCTTGGGAATGTATTTGTCATATAATACTTTTCGTAAACCGCTGATTGACGGTATTGGTCATTCACCCTTTAGAATGATGAGTTGGTATGCCCCTCCTTGATTCACTTTTCAAATGAAAAAGGGCCTTCCGAGTTAGGCTCAAATTTTCCACCAAATTTTTGATTGGGAATAATTGGTCTTCTCAGACCAAGACCAATTTTGGAATGTTCGAGGTCGCATCGTATGGTCAAAAGCCCCGACTTCTTTGCTTGATAGACTTCCGATGAGCTTGTAATCTAACTTCATCAAGCACGCCGAGTTCTTCCATTCTCGACGAGCATTTTGATCTTCAAATTAGATTATCGGATGACTACTAAGTGAAGGCAACTCAACTTTAAAGAATTACCAGTTCCAAATACTAATGAATAGGGAGTGGCTTTAGTGCTTGTAGTTCGATATGCCCATAGCCTCTACTTGGTATGTTTCTCTCTTTATTTTAGTGAGAATCTTCTTGAGCGCTTGACTAATGTCTTGTTGAAGGCCTCCCAAACTATTTGCTCTTGGATTATATATTGAAGAGTATCGCCAATCAATTTTGTGTCGATCGACCTAATCTATAAATCTTGCTTTTGAAAGCTGTCATTATCAAAATTATTCAACGTGGCACTCAAATGACTACATTATGAATGAAGAAGTTGATCACTCGACGGCAAGAACTTCTTTAAATGGGGTAGCCCACTTAAAGAAAATAGTCACCTAGGATGAAGCGATGTCCATCTCGATGATGGATCGATTGGTTCAATTACATACCCCAACATTCAATGGCTAGATGCTATTGTTGGGTGTAATGGATTTGGAGGTTGATGGATGAGATTCTCATATACTTGACACTCATGACACTTCTTAGCGTGATTAATATAGTCTCTCACCATAGATGACCAATAATAACCCATCCTTTTGATTTTACTGTCCATCTTGGGACCTGACTGATGTGCACCACAAAGTCCTTCATGAACTTCAACCATCACTTTGCTAGCTTTACACCAGGCATCATAGCACATTTGTTCAAAGGATTTACGATATAAAGTGTTGTTGAGCATAGCGTAGCATTCTCTTTTAATTTGAGCTAGTGATTTATCGTTGGTAATTTGCCTTCTTTAAAGTAGTCAATGAAGGGTTGCCTCCAATCACGACTCTTCTAAACAAAGGCTTCACACGCTTTTCGAGGCAATGTCATTCTTAGCTCTTCTTGGTACAACTTCTTGTTGATTTTGGGGAGTATGAGGAGCAACTGAGTCATCTCAAATTTGGTAACCCCTCAACCGAGGATTGATACTTTATCGATCTAGAACTCATCAAGTAAATATGTCAATCATGACATAATCACCATTCATACTTGCCATTTCCTTAGCTAATTTTGCTAAGCATTCGGCTTTGTTATTCTCGGATCGAGAGACTCGAGTTAGTGTGATATTTGGTATCAGCTTCATAAGCTCGAGAACTCGCTTGTGATAGAAAGCTAACTCAAGCTTGTTAATTCTATAGATGCCAAGTACTTGATAATAAGTTGAGAACCAAAAATATGCAAGTTCTAAATGCCTATGAAAATAGCTTCTTCAAGACCTACTACTAATGCTTCATATTTAGCTTCATTATTAGTTCTTGGCTTGGTCAATCCATATGATCGTCTCATTATCCCTCCTTCTGGTGTTATGAAGATGATGTTGATTCCTGCTCTTGCTCTTGGAAAATTTAGATGTTGGACTTATTTGATCGATGAGACTCCATCAAAGTACATTTCTCAAATTTGTTATTTTCTTTCATGAATGAGCATGATTTGCTCATCGAAAATTGTCATTAAGAGAAGAGTCGATGGGATGCGCAAAGAATCAAGACTTGTCCCTTCACGCTGTGGGAACATATGATATCAAATTGCAAAAGCAACATACATCCCATCTTGTTAAGACCTATCAACGCTGGTCTTGTCATCAAGTACTTCATGGATCAATCTGAGATGAGGGTAATCTTGTGAGATAACATATAATGATGAAGTTTTTTGGACATCTTTGCTCAGACTTCTAGATTTTGTTGAGCTTGGTGCAACCTCATCAAGTCCATCAAATTCTCACATCCGTAGATAGAAATTTTATCTTGAGTGAGATTATGTTGAATGACTATTCGTGAAAGGTAACTTCAACTTCAAAAGACGCTAGCCTCCAAATACTTTAGCATGAGCAAAGGATTTTGTGGGTGTATAATCTAGATGTCAAGCTATTCTATTTGTAAGGGAATTTCACTTGAGATTTTAGCCTCCAAATTTGTTCACCTTTTGTTGGGACCTTTCGACATGGATTCTTGGACATGTGGTCCAAGTGAGTGTCACGATCGATGCTCACCGGACTTGAATTAGTGACATTTTGTCGTAGTAAGAGGAGGTCTCTTTGAGGAGCAACTTTAGTCTCCATAAGGATAAGACCTTCATATTTTCATCACCATTTCTTCTTAGCAACTTTGAGGACCGATACACTCTTGCATATACAGTTTCGAATTTTCTCACTAGAGAAGTTGAACCGACATATCGTCTAGAAGACCGCTGATTTTGACTAGTGCTCACTTACCCATCTTAGGTTGTCAAACTTGTTATATGTTGAACACTCTTTCTAGTTCCACTAATTGTACCATTTTTACTTGAACAATGGATGTTGAGTCCAAATATTTCTCTTTCTCCATCTTTGTTAGTTGTTTAGATGAAGAAGTTTTGTGTCGCTACTTCTTCTCGAGACTTCGGCCTCCATATTTATTTTTCTTTCTACCGGGACCTTTAGGTAACGGATTCTAACACGCGATTGTCATGCCCCTCGACCGTAGGAATTGCTTAGAATAGTCTTGAGCGCTTACTACTAATGATTGTAGTTTTTATAGTGGAGCATTTTTGGCTTCTTTGATAATTAATGTTTGAAACCTATTTTTCAAAAGATATTTTTTCTTAATAACTTTCAGAACTCTATGTGCTCAAGTAGATAGAGTTTCATGTTTTCTAAAGGTTGAAACCTGACTCATTGTTGAGCCCAAAACACCATTTAACATCACCAGAGTTATTCCTTTTCACCCATCTCAAAATTTTCAAATTTATTATGTAGAGTTGTAAGGTTAGTTGTATGACTTGTGATTGATAAGAACACCATCGAGCTCACGCTTAGTGTTTATTCTCCTTTACCTTTTACTCAATTTTCTCTATAATAGAGGCTTCAGATCATACCTTCCTAGTGCGGTTCAACCGCAAGTGTTTTATTCACGTGTATGATCAAACTTTACCTGGAAGGTTCTCTTCAAGACTGGCACCTCAAAATGAATCAATCTTTTAAGCACAAAGGCTCTCTTTTGAGGAACCTTAGTAGCAGTAGTGGTCATTCCAATTGACCTCCTCCATTGCATAGGTTGGTGTGTACAATATGCGATGCTTTGATGGAGAATTATTTAGGTGATGTGGAAGTCTACACTATCAAATCAATAACAATATCCCAGATTGATTACAACGCAATGAATGGATGGCTCTGACCTAACCGCATGATAAATGGTGTTCTCAAGATCCATCGATATACGTAACAGTCATAAGAATATGATTGATTTAAATTTAATCTCATTGATAATTGATTCTAAATATCATCAATTTTATCATGCTCCACTACTACTATAGCTTAAATTCACTAGCCAAAGATGGAAAGAGAATCCCCCAGAGTCACTAGAAATCTATGGGCTCAAAATTTTCCACACTTCGATGAAAAGAGTGTTTTAAATGTCGAAATTTTGTAAGGCATGAGATAGTGTAGATAAGACACTACCAGAGATTTCATCCTCATTTTGCATTTTAGATCTGTTCCGGGTTTCAAAGCAAGCCCCTAGTTAATTACCTCTCAATAAGTGAGAGAACTTTTGATTAAGGCTAGTCATTAGATCGCAATGTATAGAAGAAGAGATGTAGAGTTTTAGAATTTAAGATATGAAATTTATCATTTTAACTTAAACCGATGGTTGGGGAATGATGACATGCCCGATCTAGATCCCATAGTTCATCCCGCGTCCCTAGTCTACTTAGTCAAAGGAGGTAATCAACCCCGTATGATCCTCATCAACACATGGGTTACGCCATCCAAGAAATTTGACCTGGGGTGGTGTTGTCAAGGAGACGCTTAAGTCTACCTTACCGATAGAGTTGTTTGCCCTATCAAGTATATACTATGATTCACAACTCAAAGGAAGAGCCATTTGGGGAGCATATGGTCGCATCGTAATATAATGGAGTCAATCGCCAAACCACCCATCGAGGACTCCTATCGCTATCTGGAGCCTAATGGCCAAGCCAGGACATGGTCACGCCCTTACTAGCAAGAGATTGATTGAGAGTGAACATACGTAACACTTGATTTGACATTGCCTTTCGAAGTTTCTTAATTTGTCACCCACAAACAAGCCAGGAAGGTGGATAGATTGAGTTTTATTTAAGCTTTTAATAGATTTCAAGTAATTTTAGATTGCTATTTAAAAATTGATTAATTAGAATATGTTTAAGAGTTTTAGATCTCGACTCGCTAGTCATGAAGACTAGATCTACTATCACCCACGTAACAATTATATTTCACTAATTTGAAACTCTTATTATAGATTTTTGTTAACCCAACCGCCTTTAAGACTAAACCGAAGCAACCCGCGAGATCCTCGACACTTAAATTTAAGCATTGATAAGATTTATGGGTGTATTTAAGACTTTAAACTTTTTATTTCAGTTATGAGATTGATTTGATTTTTACTTAATTTGATTTAAAAATTGATTAATTTAAATATGTTTAAAAGCTTTAGATCCTATCAACTCTGCTTAGAATAGAGGATTGAGCTACTATCAGATAATTATTTCTTTATATTTCAGATTTGAAACTCTTATTATAGGTTTTAGGTTTTGTTAACTCAACCTAATCCTAAGATTACAGAAGCAACCCAGATCCTCGATACTTGAATTTAAACATGATAAGATCGTGTCTGCCTTTATAATAATTTAGGTAATTTTATGTTCAATTATGAAATTGATTTTAGATTTTTCATTTAATTCCAACTTTAGCAAGCATTTTCGCATTAAAATTTACACTTGAAATATCTATGTCCATGGCATGCATGAATTTATATCTTGGATAATTTCACCTATAATTAATAAAATCATTGATTTTGAAAATCATAGTTTTGGATGAAATTCCTTAATTTTTGTATTGAACGAGAGCTCTATAATTTTTGTAGATTTTGGTTTAATATCGTCTTCTGTGTGCTTGTACAAAGAGTTGTAGATTTGGTGGTGTAGAAGGCGTTTTGATTTAGATTCCAAAAGACAGTTTTTATTATTTTAAAAAAGATTTATCATTCAAAGTAGCTTTCATTTTCTCCTCTTTTTTTTTACTTTTGTATTTTGTTGTATTATTTTCCCTCCCCTTTTATTGTTTGAGTTTTTAATTTGAATTTTAGCTTTAGGTTTCATTGCTTGACATTCTTAAATTGATTATTTTATTTTTCATTTTTTTCTAAGTCAAAAGATTTGATAATTTTGTACCTCCACATCCCCGCCAGGGGTCGCAGGGTATTTTGGCCTACCATCACAGACTTATGAGCATGACATTGGTGTTTTGAAGCACCCGACCGACCTTTACTCTATTAAGATAACAGACCTTCAATCACCGCATAAAGGAAAAATATATGCAAATATTCTAAATTTTGGCAAGATTGATCATCCCCCAGTAGGGCTCTAACTATTACTACCCATCACGCAAATGAGCGATGATTGGTGTTTTGAAGCACTTAGCCAACTTTCAATCCCATACGATGAGCATAACAGCTTCAATCACTGTGACGTGATGAAGAGCTGAGTCTGAACACCACCTAATTTCATCTCATCGATAGATGACAAGCCTTCGTGACCTTGAGCTTTTTTCTTGTTCTTCCAACAGAGAGAGAATCAGGGGAGAGAGAGGAGTGCGAGAGAATGAAATGGGGAGTGGTTTTTTTTCAAATTTTTTTATTTTCTTTATAATTTCTTTTTCAAAAAATTGAAAATGGGGAACGCGGAGGGGTAATTTGGGGATTTTAAATAAATTTAAATTTATTAATGGATTTTAATGTGGATTTCATGCGGTAAATGCATATATATATATATATATATATATATATATATATATATATATATATATATATATATGTAATTCCATTGTTTCAACGCAATCAAGGCTCAATCGGTTGGTTCGCCAAATTGAGTCAATTTCACCAAAAGCCAGCTTTACTCGATTTTCATGCAAACTTGTCCGAATTGAGTGTGAACGGTCTTATTTGATAGATTTTGGCATTTCAAAGCCAATGGAATAATCAATTTTACAAACGGAGGTTGTTTGATTCTCTCCCACCTCGATATATGTGCTGCTGACGACCGAACGATTGATCGTTGTTCATCAAGTCGTGCAATATTTATATTCTGATCAATTTCAATGTTCTAAACGTGATGAAGAAGTCCGTTCATCGATCGAAGGTCATTTGAGTTGATTTCGGTGACGTCTTGTGCATTTCATCCTCGATTTGCGCGCTGTGACTTCAAATTATTTGACATTTGCACAGACTCGTCCAAATTGAGCGTGAACAATCTCATTTAATAGATTTTGATGTTTTGAAACCAATGGAGTGATCAATTTTATAAACGGAGGTCATTAGATCATCATCGTAGCTTCCTGACTATGATATACGCGTCCACATATTGATAGCTCGAGCGCTTAATCGATTGATCGTTAGATTTTGCAATATCTATATTTTGATCAATTTTGACATTTTGAACACAATGAAAAAGTCCGTTCATCAATCGGAGGTGGTTTCTACTATTTTCGGTGACGTCCAGTGCATTTTGAGCCCCTATTTGCGCACTGTCGCTTCTGAAGTCCGTCGAATTAGACTTGTGAGCTTGACTTTGACTTTGTGGCACACATATGGATGTCAATAATATATATATATATATATATATATATATATATATATATATATATATATATATATATATATATATATATATATATATATATATATATGCATTCAATATAATTTATATAATATTAAGATTTTCTATTTAACAAATAAAAATAATTTAAAATATATTTTTAAGCAAAATTAATTGTTAAAGATAATTTTAATTACCATTCTAAAAAAATTAAAATAACTTATTAGTCTTTTACTCTATAATTTTTTTCATTCTTATCATACTCATAACACATGTTTAATATACATGTCATTAATTTATTTATTATTTTCTTAATAGGATACTTTTATGGCATGTCGACACTTGCAGACATATACTTTGATATAAAATCATGTGTCATTTTCAAGATATATATATATATATATATATATATATATATATATATATATATATATATATATATATATATATATATATATATATATATATATATATATATATATATATATACATTAATGAATTTAAAAATATTGAAATGTAAGATGTGAGAATTAAATATTAATTTAAATAATTATATTCCAATTATATCATATTTTAAATTCAAAATTATATAATATGATGACTAATTTTAAAATGCATTTGAATTCAATTTTAAAATTATGCTAGTTAAGTGTCACTCCTATATTTTATTAACAAGTACCTTCTAGTTCAATATAAAGATATCTAATCATCTTTGCTCAATCATATTGACAATCATATAAAAGGATTGACCATTTACCAATAGTCTCACATGCCCATAGACCTTACAATTGTTGAGCATATGTTGACTTTGCCACATACACTCACTTCACAATGATCTCATAGTGCAGAATGTCTTTATTGGTAGTCGCATAATTTAGTTGGTCATTAGTATCAATCATTACTTTCAATCATAATTTAGTTGTTCTAATCTTCTTAAATTCAATATGAATTTTTTCATTACGTCAGTAGAATCATACTAGTCTAGTCTATCCGAGCTGATCAACTTAGGATTGATTGGCCCAATTCTTATCGACATTCTCACCTATCCTGACATATCATAAAAAAGATCGACTAAAAAACTCAAGTTAAAATTTTCATTATTTATAAATTAATTATTATAAAATTATATTTTGTTTAATTCACGAGAATATGACTGAATGATACTTGATTATATCAAACTAGACGCAATAATAAACCATTATTCTCATTCACATACATAATTCTACAAACTGAAAGTAGAAAGGAGAAGCACAACATATTTACGTGGAACAAACCGGTTCACTTAAGCACAAGTAGCCTTAAAAGCTACGTAAAAGTATTGTTACAGTTTACAAAGTCTCTAACTTATTAATTTCGACATCATCATTATTACATCTATTTATTTCTAAATTAACCTTCATCAAGGGCTAATAGGCTAATAAAGTAATGGCCACCATGTTTATGGGCATTTAAGTGATTTAGCTCCTCTCTATGCTCTCTTGTAGTCGCCACACAACATCTCCAAACTAATTGGATCAT
The DNA here is from genome assembly GCA_021442155.1 of Cymbidium sinense. Lineage (NCBI taxonomy): Eukaryota > Viridiplantae > Streptophyta > Magnoliopsida > Asparagales > Orchidaceae > Cymbidium > Cymbidium sinense. The sequence continues at coordinate 99,637 of JAKCPB010001064.1, forward strand.
TTAATTTTGATCGCTTCAAAGCTTCAAGATTATCTAGATTTTTTAGAAATGTTAAATAGCGGAACAGATAACAAGTTTAGAAGTCTTGGTTCAGTCATCAATTTGTTTTGGTTTTTTTTTTCTTTCAGTCCACACTTTCTATCACAAAGCTTCTTGACCTTCTCTTGCCTCTCTCTGGTTGTTTTTTTTTTACCAAAATAAATTATATTGTCTTCTTGAATTAATGAACATTAAATAAGAATTTTAAAATAATGAAAAAAAAACAAATCATCAGAAAAAATCATTGCCAAATGAAACTTAATTATATCAAATCATATAATGGTAGTCAACCAACGGTAATTTTATTGGAGGAATTTAAAATTTAAAAGAGTATTAATCATAATGAACCGATCAAGGTTAGTCATCATCACCTAAAAAATCAAATTCACATTAAAGTGGAGTAAACAAGAGAGAACTGGCCGGTAGTTATACTGCTATTACAAATTATATTTTATAATACCTTATATGTTGCATATCAACTCTGTATCACTGTTTATATTTCGCCGTCTCTTTCTCGAACCCAATTGTTGGGAATTGTTTTGCATATTCCTCAACCTCATGAGGAAGCTTAGAAATCTCTGATTGGATATTGGTTGAATGGTGGCTATAAAGTCCTTAAGCTTTCTTCCAGCTGAGTTAAAGAGAAATTATCGATATAATGACTCATTCATAAATTAATCTTCTCAAAGTTTAGAAAAAATTAGTTCCAAGCTTAGTAGTACTGTTGTTTCACCTTGACTTTAGAGATAATTTCACAAGAAGCCAAAAGTCTGACTAATACGCCTTTCCTCAACGAATCCCCTAGATGTGCATGATGGTGTGCCTGTGTTAAGTAAAAGAAGCTCATCAAGGAATCTCTTTAGTCTTACAGAAATGATTGTAATGACGTAATTATGATTGTAATCAACATTAAAGTATGTATAGTCAAAGAACACACAACTAAATGATATCATGCATTAAAATGTTTCCCTGTAATGATATCCATCATTAGCTTAGTGTACCCTTCAGCCGACTAATTGATTGTTGAGCTTGAGTTAAATTCCTAGAATAGAACATCATATTAGTTAATGATATGTAACAGCATGACTGAAGGGTTTTCCATGCATACCTCTGAAAAGCACTCTAGCATAATCGATAATTGTGTTGCAATGGTTGACTCTACATGTTCTCCACCCCTTTTAGATTGTTCTTTGGTCTCTGTAACAACAAAAATAGGATGGTTTAAAGTTTAAAAGTAATATTTAAATACTATAACTTCAGAGGCAAATAGAAAACTACTCTTGGCTTTCTTGGATCTCTCCCAATATCCATTAAGCCTTGCATTTGAAATACCATTTGGAAACTTAATCTTTTAAAAATCATTTCCTTTTATCTACTATGGTTGACTTCTTCTTCTAAATACCGGAGGTAAATTCTCACATAATATAGAGTAAATTATCATATAGCTTTTAAGGATCCAAGCATATACTCCTCAACTATCTTCCTGTTCCTTATTTTAAAATATGCATGTCATTGATGAAATTCAAAAAGTAATGTTAGTTTATTTCATCATCTCACATCTTTTAAGTTCTTGTAAGCATCAAAGTAGATATCCCTATTTTCTCTCGACCATGTGAAGATACTTATCCGTTACAATATCTTCCTAACTAAGAACTCGATCCACAAAGCAATCCATCATTTCAAATTTTTTACAACTACAAGTTACATTTAGGCTGTCTTGTCTAAATGTATCCATATTTTGGAAGCATATTTATTCTCTAAGTTTCTCACCAACTCATGGGATTGTCATCCACACATTTGTTACTAATCCTCCAACTTTATGCAAAAATTCTTCCTCAAACATTATATAAAGCTTTCTTGTGTAAAACAAAGCATCGTGTTTGAATTGACCATCTTAACAAGTGAATAATTCGACTGACTTGAAATTTGATCATGTTCATTCTTTGTCCATAACCTTCTCAATCTAAGAAATAATCGGATTGAACTTGTAGTTTATAGATTCCATGTATACATTATTTATCACTACGTTGCATTGATAAGATTCTCATACAAAATGCAGTGGACCACTTACATCTAATTTTATAAAGCTCAGACAGCCAAGCAAGATCATGCAAATTGCCTTCATCTAGCATTTCTTCTCCTTCTTTTTCAACTCAATTTTCCTTCGAAAAAGCTTCAGATTATCATTCCTTCCGAAAAGTTCAACTGACTAAGTGGTCGCATTCACAGGCATGATTGAAACTTTCTGCCCAGTGACGGTTATTTTCAAGACTGGAGCTTCAAAATGACCTAATCTTTCAAATACAAAAGCTCTCTTTTGAGGAAGCTTCATAGCAATAACGGTCATTCTAGTTATCCTTCTCTCCTGCATAGGTTGGTGAGTACAAAATGCAGACACTTTAAGTAGAGGATTATTTGTAGCAGCAGTAGCTAAGAAGTTTACGCTACCAAATTAAATAGTAGCTCCAATATATCCGTTTGATAACAAGTAGAACGGATACACCAGCCATATGATAAATGATGTGCTTTGAAGATCCTTTGTAAATGAAAGATGAGGATTAATAATCAATAGTAGATGTATCACCCCACACTTTCATAATGCAGATATACAATAGAGCGAACTGATATAGAGAACAAAAAATTTAGTCATAAGAATACGATTTATGTAAATTTAATTTCATTGAAAATTGGTTTTTTTCAATTTTTTTCATACTCCACTATTACTATAGCTTATATTCGACTAGCCAAAGATGGAAAGAGAACTCTGCGGAGTCGCCAAAAATTGTGAACTCAAAATTCACCACCCACCCTCTGAAGAAGAGAGTATAATTTAAGTGTCGTAATTTTCGGCGACAGATAGTAGATAAGACACTACCCAAAAGATTTCCCTCATTTTGTGAGGACTTTAGATCTGGTTCCAAGTTTCTATAGACGCAAAGCATTAATTACCCTCTCAAGAGAGAGAGAACTTTCGACATTGGGCTAGTTAGTCACTTAATGCGTATAATAACAACATGTGGAGTTTTGAAATTTAGATTTATGAAATTCATCATAATTAGCTTAAAGCGAATGGTTGGGTGAATGATGATGTGCCCGATCTAGATCCCATCGTTCCATCTCGCGTTGGGTCTACTTAGTCGAGGAGGTAGTCGACCCAACCTCGATGGATCCTTATCAGAACACATGGGTTACGCTGTTCCCTTGACTGGATGATGTTTTGTCTGGGAGACATGCTTAAGACTAGCTGTGAGAGCTTTTGCCCAATCAAGTATACTATGATTCACAACTCAAAAGGCGAGCCATTGGGGAGCATATAGGCTACAGGATAATATATAATGGTTCCATTTTAAGAACCAACCGATCGAGCTCGAATTGCATCATGTGGAGGTATCTGACACATAAAGGACACGGGCCATGTCCTTGCTGGCATGAGATTATTTAAGAGTAAACAAAGTTGTGTACTTGATTTGACTTTAGCTCCTTCATGAGTTAGAGTTTTCTTAATTTGTCACCTTTAACAAACTATTGTGGAAGGCGAGTTGAATTTTTTTGTCTTTAAGTTTTTAATATTAAATTTCATTTTGACATTTATAACTTAGTGATTTATGTGATTTCATATTTGTATTGTTATTTGGATTTGATTAATTTGATTTGAGCCTGCAAGCATATTTTGATGGTAATTATCCTCCGTGAAATCTTCATTCAACACAACCATCTGGTGGTTAATTGATTGAATCAAATATATTTGAGAACTTTAGATCTCGTGATTTAGCTCCTAACAAAGGATCGATCATGACACTAAATTTAGGTTTTGTTAACCCCCCCAGACCCAACGGGAATCAACCCGCACATCCTCGCAAATTTAAGCATTCAACATAGTGTCGGGGCCCATGCGATGAAAGAATGCTTGCACACTTTAAGGTATTAAATTTGAGTTTTAATCATGCTTTATAATGTGCAAGAGTTTAAATGAATCCTTAATTAATGTCTCGCTATAATTTATGTGTTGTGAATCCGGCATAAGATGTTATAGATTGATCTAATATCTTATTAGTTTTTTTCAAATTAATATTTAATTGATTTCAATAGCCTGCATTTTTTTCGTGACATTAAAATTTGACTTTAAATCTTTATGTCCAAGCACATGGAGGTGTATCTAAGAATGCCTTTAATTAATATCTTCTACATGTGTTGTGAATCCATAGAAGATAGAGATTAATCTAATATCTTATTAAATTTTCATTAATATTTAATTGATTCCAATTTAACACGCATTTTTTTTGACGTTAAAATTTGCACTTTAAATCTTTATGTCTAAGCACATGCATGTGTATCTAAGAATGCCTTAATTAACGCTTTTTTTCGCCAGATATGTTGTGAATCGGTGAAGATGTTATAGATTGATCTAATATCTTATTAGATTTTTTAGATTAATATTTAATTGATTCCAATTTAGCACAGCCTTTTCGTATTAAAATTTACACTTTAAATCTTTATGTCCAAAGCACATCTGTGTATCTAAGAATGTCTTAATTAATGTCTTTTGCTGCTTGTGTGTGAATTCAAGATGAAGATGTTATAGATTGATCTAATATCTTATTAGATTTTTTAGATTAATATTTAATTGATTCCAATTTAGCTCAAGAGCCTTTTCGACATTAAAATTATATTTTAAATCTTTATGTCCGGTAGTGTATCTAAGAATGCCTTAATTAACGTTCTGTTTCTATATGATGTGTTGCAAATCTGTGGCATAGAAAGTTAGAATCTAATATCTTATTAGATTTTTAGATTAATATTTAATTGATTGCAATTTAGCAGCTTTCTTTCAAACATTAAAATTTACACTTGATATTTTATGTCCGAATACGCAGTGTATCAAAGAATGCTTAATTAATGCATTCGCTTCTTGTATTATGTGTTGCAATTTGGTGGCATAGAAGATGTTATAGATTGATCTAATATCTTATTAGATTTTTTTAGATTAATATTTAATTGATTCCAATTTAGCGCTAATTCTTTTCGATATTAAAATTTACACTTTAAATCTTTATGTTGACACATGCGGTGTATTTAAGAATGCCTTAATTAACGCTTCGCTCGCTTGTATTTTATCGAAATTCGTATGAAGATATTTCAGCTTCAATTAATTGAAATAATATATGTTTGTTTTGCATTTAGTTTTGAATTCATTGAATTCTTAAACTTTAATAAGACTCGGCTAATGTTTATTGATGAGCTCATAAAATCATCACGAATCTCATTTAAATTCTCTAGGCCACTTCTGATTCATCCAATCTGTCACGTAGTGTAACTCAAGTGCTTATTGAAAGGCTTTACACATCTTCGTTGACAAGCTAATTTATTTTATTCTTGCCTCTATGTGAACTATCAAGTTGATGAGCCTTCAAGTTCTCAATAAATTCATTATTTTTATTTAAGTTTAATTTAAGCTTATTAATTCTCTTATTTAATCATATTT